>CAUYLG010062962.1:0-83285 GCA_963573385.1 Cacajao melanocephalus | reverse complement strand
GGATGGATGCATGGATGATGGATGGATGGATGGAGGATGGATGGATGATGGATGATGGATGGATGGATGATGGATGATGGACGGATGGATGGATGGAGGATGGATGGATGATGCATGTATGGAGAGATGGATGGATGGATGGAGGATGCATGGATGGATGAATGGATGGATGGATGGATCATGCATGGATGGATGATGGATGGATGGATGGATGGAGGATGGATGAATGGATGGATGGAGGATGGATGGATGGATGGATGATGCATGGATGGATAGATGGAGGATGGATGGATGGATGAATGAATGGATGGATGGATGGATGATGGATGATGGATGGATGGATGGAGGATGGATGGATGGATGGAGGATGGATGGATGGATGAATGGATGGATGGATGGATGGATGTATGGATGATGGATGATGGATGGATGGATGGAGGTTGGATGGATGGATGGAGGATGGTTGGATGGATGTATGGATGGATGGATGGATGGATGGATGGATGATGGATGATGGATGGATGGATGGAGGATGGATGATGGATGGATGGATGGATGGAGGATGGATGGATGGATGCATGGATGGATGCATGGATGGATGCATGGATGGATGCATGGATGGAGGATGGATGGAGGATGGATGGATGGATGGAAGGATGGAAGATGGATGGATGGAGGATGGATGATGGATGGATGGATGATGCATGGATGGATAGGTGGATGGATGGAGGATGGATGGATAGATGGAGGATGGAAGATGGATGGATGGAGGATAGATGATGGATGGATGGATGGATGGAAGATGGATGGATGGATGGATGGATGGATGGAAGATGGATGGATGGAGGATGGATGGATGGAAGATGGATGGATGGAAGATGGATGGATGGAAGATGGATGGATGGATGGATGGATGGATGGATGGAAGATGGATGGATGGATGGAGGATGGATGCAACTTGAAGGGGGAAAAATGATTACAGTTTTCCCAGAATCAGAAGGCTTGGATAACTCAGGTCCTGCTTATCTTGGACA
Organism: Cacajao melanocephalus; assembly: GCA_963573385.1. Classification (NCBI taxonomy): domain Eukaryota; kingdom Metazoa; phylum Chordata; class Mammalia; order Primates; family Pitheciidae; genus Cacajao; species Cacajao melanocephalus. The sequence goes on along the minus strand of CAUYLG010062962.1, from coordinate 82,251 downwards.
ATGCTGCTGTGCAGAGCAGCACCTTAGGCCACAGGATGCAGGGTTATTTTAGGACTACCTCTCCCTTGCCTCCTAGTAAAAATGCTTAGCTCAATAAATGTGTGATCTCCTTCCTGGAGCCCAGTGCAACCTAGTCTGAGACTGGGGACCACAAGGATGTCTCCAAACTCGTCCTGAGCTTTTCTGTGATGCTGACAGCCCCACGTGGCAGGGCTGGGCTATGGGAAATAGGATGGATCTGCCTGAACGTGTCCCCAAGGCAGCTGTCCCTATAGCATCTGCTGGAGTCTAACAACACTGACGTGAGTAGTACTATTCCTATTTTATGGAGGAGAAAACTAAGGATCAGAGAGGTTAACTTGCCCAGGGTCACACAGTTAGTAGTAAAAGGTACAGGATCCAAGCCAGGCCTGTAAGCCCCTCTAAAGAAGCATGCTCAGCTGGCTGTGGCGTCTCTGAGTTTGCACATGTGCATATGTCTCTGAGACCACAGAGGGGCCGTGCCTGCATGCCCGTGTATGGATCTGAGACCTGGGTGTCCATGTGGCAAGGGCTGAGGCCCCACGCAGCCTGGTGGGCTCAGTGCCTAACAAGCTGCTTCCCACAGACCTGGGTGGAGTCTGCAACTCTCCTGCTACCTCTGCTTCTGCTCTCCCTGTTCAGCTTGCCCCCAGGCTCTCACTGCCGGCCTTTCTTCTCTAACAGGTGTGGCCTCCAGATAAGAGAAGGCTCCATTCCTTCAGAGTCTTCTCCTCCGGGAACTGCAAGATACAGGGCCCACCCTTCCAGGCTGGGGAAGCAGGTGGCACTGACTCAGCAGCCCTCCGCCCCATGCCCATCTCTTCAGTCCCATTGGCTAAGGCCGAGGTACTCCTGGTTCCTCCCCTCAACCCTGACCCCTGACCCAAGGCAGCAGCATTCTCACGTCTCTGCCTGCCAGCCCCACCTGTGCTGTTAGAGCCTCACCCCTCAACCACCTCTAGTGTGATGAGCTCATAACATGTGGCACCAGGTGACTCAAAGGATCCTCACACCCATTACCTCCTTTGAGCCCGACAGCAAGCCTGTTTGTAGAAGGAGTGCATAGCATTGTCTGCAACGGCAAAGCAAAGAACCTGAATTCCAAGTGACTGCACAAAGACACACAGCAAGTTCTGGACCACACCTCCTGATTCTTACGCTAATAGGTGACTTTTGCACCATGTTCTGCCAACAGGAAGCTCCTAGATGTGACTCGGATCACCATTACTGCATATCCACCTTCCGGCTGAGGCTCGTAGTTCTGGCGACTTTGGTCAGATGGATGGGTAGATAGGCATTACACCCTTAGAACCCAACCTGCGCCATGAGGTCCTGCCCTACCCCAGCCACTATTCTCCACAGCTCTTTGCTCTTTTCTGTCACGGTATCTGTCACTCATTGTTTAAGAAATTGTATCTGTTTTTGCTCTGGCGTACCAGGAGCACAGCGCAGCACCGAGCAGGACGTGTTCTGCCAATAGCGTCCGAGGGTGGAGCTGCCGGGCTGGGAGCACCTCAAGTTCCAGCCTGCCTCTGCAGCAGATGTATTTCTCCCCCAGTAAGACTGAGATTGAGCCCAGCACCCTCGGGGAATGCCCAAGCAGTCATTCTCCAGGAAGGGGTAGCCAGGGCTGACACACAGTCGGACGGCTGTCGTTAATCTTCACCAACTCTTCCAATGACAAGAAGTCGAAAATGGAAAACTAGAAAATATTTCAGCGCATTTTTCCACTAATGGACATGTGAAGAGCTAAGATCACCCAGGGAAGCCTGTGCACCCTTAGACTGCAGCTCTAAGAATCACAGGACACGCCAGGGGCAGCACCAGGAGACCCACCTGAACAAAGGTGGGCACATGGGCAGACACCCAAGCCTGTGCATAGGCAGGGAGAGATGTAGCTGTGTGTTCAGCCACTTCCAAAACCACACACAGAGCAACAGCCAGAAATACATGGGCCACAGCTCCAGGCCCATACCCAGAGACATCTGTGGGACCTTCGGGGGTCCCCCATCCCCACTGGCCCTGAGGGGGGATGGACATCCTTCCACCTGGATCCTCTTCGCAACCTCACCCTAAGAGCGCCTCCCTGCAGCCCAGGCCCTGATAAGTAGAGCTGTGGCCATGGTAGTACCACCCCCTTGTGGCCGCATCTGGTGGTGCCCAGGCATCTGGTGTCTCCTATCCTCAGAAGAGCAAGCCGATGCTGAGGAAGTGGCGTCCCTCTGCTGGCTGAGCCAGGAGTGCCCTCCTCTGCCAAGGCTGCCCACGCTGGCCACCTTGGGGGCTGCAGTCACAGCTGGTCCTCTCTCGGGTCCCCCGCGCCCGGCCTTGGTGGGCACACACAGGCACAGTTTTGGCCGCTGGGGGCAGGCGAGGACAGAGCAGGGAAAGTGGGCAGGAAGAAGCTGCCGCCAGCCTTTCCTTTTCCTTTGGCGAGGACTCAGGTCTCCTTCACGTGTCCCTCAATTTCCTGTCTCATTCCACAGGGCAAAGGAGAAGGAAGGAAGCTGGGGACGCGTGGAGAGAGGCGGGGCAGCCTCCTCTGGTCCAGATGCCTGATGATGGATGCTCTCAGCCTGGCCCCACCACCCGCACCCCCCATCACTGTGCTGAGTGGGCCCCAGGAAGAACTCAGTGGGGGAGGGCAGGATGAGGAGGGGCAGGGTCCTAAAGCCACAACTGTAACATGGGGAAGGGTCAAGGCAGCCAGGCAGGGGGGCAGAAATCAGGCGGAAGCGCCAGCAGTCAGTGGGAAGAATGTGGATTTAATGGAATGAAGAGTGAGAGGGCCCAAAGCTAGGAAGTCTCGCCACCAGTCCCCACCCGGCCACCAGGTCCCACCCACCAGTCCCCACCCGGCCTCCCAAGGGTCTCAGAGGGACACTCCTGGTACTGGTGTTTCACATTTGTTCAACCACCCCTGAGCAGAAATGGTGGAGTGCGAGGCGCCCAGCTCAGCAGGCGGATTCCAAGATACCCCTGTTGTCTTATCCACTCCAGGTGAGCGGCAAGGAAGCACACAGGCTGCTTCTGCTCTGTCCCCTCTGCAGCTGTCCCCACGGCCAGGCTCGCAGGCACCATCCGAGGGCCTGCCCCTTAACAGTGAGACTCTAGCTCTGTGAGTCTGAGCAGTGAGGTCCTGGGGGTTGTGGGAGCCGAGGGTCCTGCTGGGTTCCACTGGGGTAGGTCCTCAGCTGGGCATACAAGCTGACGGATTCTCTGCAGGGAGAGCAGAGGTGGCTGTCAGGTCTGCCAGCTTCCGTCATCACCAACATCTACCCACCTCCCCACACACAAACCTGCCCTCCTCGTCATCACAGCACATGCCTGGGAGTCACCCTGTCTCTTCCTGAGACTTCTCAGCAGCCTCTCTATTGCTCCCTGACACCCAGGCCAGGCCCACTGGCCTCTCCATACAACTGCGTGCACCCTGGCTGGCAGCCCACCTGTCGGCACCTATGAAGGCTCCCAGCCCCTCTGGCTGCTCTCCTGCCCACAAAAGCCCTACCTCTCTGAAGGGGCCCTTGAGGGTGCCGAGTCTGTAGAAGCTCCAGGCGGGAATGCAGACCATGGAGGACAGAGCCAGGAGCCAGCCCAGGGCATCGCCCCACCACGGGTACGTGTACTTCTTGTTATAAGTCAGTGGAGTGTACTTGATCAGGGAGAAGAGGAAGGTGGCCTGGGGGAGAGCAGGAGAGAAAGAGGTTGGGGGGCAGGGTCCCTGTGCCCTCAGCTCCCCCGCCCCCAGCAGCCTGGCAGAAACCACACTCCAAGCCTGGATTCACCTCTAGGCTCTTCTGGGCCAACTAGCCTCCAATCTTCTCCATCCACACTCTGCCCAAAACCCACGCCTTCCAGCAGTATACCCTCTCACTCCAGGGCCCCTGTACCCCTGGGAACCTTTGCGTGCAGCTGACTCCCGGTTAGGATGCGATCACGTGCCTACTGCGCGCTGTGGGGTATTTACTACCTCCCCTGCACCATGAGTTTGGGGTGTGAATGCCTCAAGGGTAGAGGCCATGCCTCGTTCTCCATCTGCCCCTCAGTGATGTCCTGCACACAGTGGGGACTCAGAAACAGCTGACGCAAAGAGATAAAGCCAAAGGAAGCTGCACATTGTGGCTGCAGGCTCAGACTCTGGAGCCAGGTTGCATGGGTTTGAATCCCAGTTCTCTGCAACTCTCTAGCTTGGGCAAGTGGCTTAACAATCTCTTCAACCTCAGTTTCATCTATAACACCAGTGTAACAACAATGCTTACTTTATGGGGCTCTTGTGAGGATTAAATGAGTTAATACATGTTAAAGCACCTCATGCCCAGCACAAAAGAAGTGCTCTGTAACAGCTGCCATGACGATTGCTGCGGCTATTAGTGCTATTCTGAGCAGCCCAATCTGCCCAGGCTTCAGTCCTGGCCTGTGACGTTAGACTCACACTGTGGTGTTGGTCAAACCATCTGACAGCTCTGGACCCCAGTTTATCCTTCTGTGAAATGGAAAGGAAGAATCTATCTTGCTGTAGTTTTCTAGAATCCAAAAGGAGGATGAGTGAAAACCTAAGATAATTTTCAGTTCCTAGGGAGAAGTCCATTGCAGGGCTAACGGCTTCTCTACCCTGCTAACCCCCACGTCTCCCTCCCTTCATCCAGCTGCGTCCCTGAGACGATCTTACCGTGCACACAGCTGGTGTGAGGAAGAGCCAACAATATTTGATAAGCGACCACGGTCTGTACCCAATCATGTCTTCAATGTTATCGTAGAAGCGCCTGGCTCCTGCCGTGCCGAAAGAAAGGAAGGCGGAGAAAGTCATTCTTCCGCGCCCAGAACATCAGGATGGGGTCACGCGCAGACCAGAAGGGACAGGGACCCACAAAGAGACGACATCACAGCTGTCTGATGAAATGGTGGCTGGGAGAAAGCTCTTCCCTGGCACTCATAGGCATCAACAGCAGCCGGCAGGGCTCGGCCTGGGTTACAGGCAGTCACTTCCTGATGATCGAAGTTGTCAAAAGCTGAGAACATCTGGACAGGGCAGGATATGGGCCCACCTGAGGTGGTCTGGGTGCAGCTATAACCAAGACTGTGGGCCAGGCAGCTTCTGGAGGGCCTTCCAACAGCAGCGACTTAGGATTTGTGAGATTTTTGAGGATGAGCGGGAGGCAGCCCGGGAAAAGGCAAGTGTGAGCGGGAGATGTCTGTTTCTTGTCTGAGGGCCCCAAGACCCTTAGACAAGAGGAGAGTGCCAGGACCTAGGGGAGGAGTCACTCACCGTAAACCCAAGCCACACAGAGGGACTCAAAGATGGCCACGAACAGGAGGCACATGCCGCTGGCGGCATAGTAGTCGAAGAGCTGGAACACGTACATGCCGCCCTGCATGGGAGAAGAGTACTTTAAACAGAACTTTATCCAGTGGAAACTGACAGATTCACTCCTATGCCCTTAGTTTCACACCACGGGGGCACAGAGCGGAGTTGGTGAGGACCACAGGAGACAGATCATAAAAGAGAAGTAATTTGTAAGCCATAAAGCACTAGGCAGATGAGAGAGAGACACTGATTATTTTTATTATTGTTTTGGGACAGAAGATGGATGAAATAAGACAGCTATTGTTAGGTTATCTCTGAAAACACTTAGGGACTGGCCCCAAAGGCCAAGACATAGAGCGTACTCTGGGGAAAGAATCAGGATAGGGCTGTCATTGACACGGTCAAGCTGACAAGCTCCGTCTCCCTCCCTCTCCCTGGAGACAGCACACCAAATGTTGCGCAGCCCCAGGGCTCCCTTCCTTGCTTTGGAGTTTGCACATAGAACTCTGTTCGGCTGCCTGGGAAATCACCAGATTTTGCTGGAGAGGCAGCTTCTCCCAATGCAGTGCTTCGCATACGTCTTCACTTACTGTGTCACCCATCCCTGGAGGTGGGTGGTCCATGCCCAAAGGCCAGAGGAGAGACTTGCCTACTTTGTCATTCCTGGGGTGGGGAAAGAGGGAGTCCTCGTTCCCGGAGGCCCAGACGACCTGCCCTGCCCCGAAACCTCGAAACTTCGGTATCTGCCTCACTGACAGGTAGCAGCCGTCACTTGGCTCCTCCTCCCCAGCCTCCCCCGCCCCTAGGCCCTCACCTCTGTGAGCATGACCAGCCCCACAAGGAAGGAGACGACAGACACCGCAAGGATGAGGACTTCTCTCCGGTTCTTCTTGCGAAACATGCGGGGGTACATGTCCACCATCGCAGTCACCAGGCTTTCTACACACACAAACTGGACGACAGAGCAAAGGGACTGTATGTAGCTCCGGAGAGCTCCAGAGATGCCCCGTCCACGAGCGCTGGCTTCTCTCTCCCAGGGTCAGTGCTGCCAGCCTCACTGTCTCAGGTCTCCGGAGCTACTGTCCTTGCCTGGTTAGGTCTGGACTCACCCTCTAGCTCCCCTGTGTCCCCAAAAGGGCATCCACTTCTGACATTCACCCAGTCCCCAGCTATTTTAAGGAACTTTGGGGCATAAAACTCAACCACACGCCCACTGCTCCCCCTCCTGAGCATCTCTCAGCCTCTGAGTGGCTGCCTCTTGATACCTGGCTATCCAGTCCCAGGAGAACGACCATGAAGAAGAAACAGCAGGCCCAGAGAGGAGAGAATGGCAGCATCACCACAGCCCGCGGGTAGGCGATGAAAGCCAGACCAGGGCCTACAGCAAGGAGCAGAGGAACACGGGCCAGTGCCCGGCCACTCCAGCCACGTGTGACCCATGGCTTCTCAGTGTGGGGCCATGGAATAACAGGAGCTAGAGAACACTTCACCCCAAGTTACTATCACCACCACCGCCTTCACCCGGGGGAAGCCACCCCAACCTCCACCTGGTTCTCAGATTTCCAAGGTACCTCTCACTGTATTCTCATTGGCAAGAACAGAATCTAGAGATGGTAGGTGTAAAAGGGCTGCGAGTCTAAGGGGACTCCAGATCCCCAGATCTACGGCACAGACCTGAGGGTTCAAGTCTAGAATGACCTCAGAAGCCAGCAGGCCATAGAAATCTGTGAAGCAGACCCGATGTAAAACATTAGGAGGTGGTAGGGCCTGGTGAGAAGTGGAGCCATCGCACCCCAGCTGCTGGAGATGTTTTTGTATTTGTAAGGAATGTAGATGGCACCCAAGAAAATCGCTCGAAGGCCAGATTTGGCCTGGGGCCTCCAGTTTACCACCTCTGCACCTGGAGCCCTTTCTATCACCCTACAATGAGTACCCTGGCACCGATTTCAGAATGCTGTCGACACACATCCTCACAGCGCATGAACGTTTCTCTCAGCTGACTCACATCACGGGAAAAAATGCACATGATAGAGCCTGGGTCTACCCATGGCAAGTTTCCTTTGAAAAATGAAGAGCATGGCTGTGACCTTGGAGGTCTTTTGCCCCGACATTGGTGAGGTGGGGGTCTTGCAGGGCCTGCCCCGCTGGTTTCCATTGCATGGTGCAAGCAGAGTGCCTCGCCCAGAGCCTGGCATACAGTAAATACTTAATGAAAGTGAGACATGGGCCAGGCATGGTGGCTCACGCCTATAATCCCAGCACTTTGGGAGGCTGAGATGGGTGGATCACTTAAGGCCAGGGGTTCAAGACCAGCCTGGCCAACAGGGTGGAAACCTGTCTCTACTAAAAATACAAAAATTAGCTGGACATGGTGGCACACACCTGTAATCCCAGCTACTTGGGAGGCTGAAGCACAAGAATCACTTCGAGAATCACTTGAACCGGGAGGCAGAGGTTGCAGTGAGCCGAGATCATGTCATTGCACTCCAGCCTGGGCAACAGACAAGACTCCATCTCAAAAAAATTAAAAAAAAAAAAATAGAGAGAGACACTCTCCTTCTTAATGAGAATTGGAGATGTCCGCTGCCCAGTGCCTGGCATCCTGTGTGGCCCAGGCGTGCTTCTGAATGCCATGGGAAGAAATCATCTCATTACAGAGCAAGAGTGAGCGAGCGAGAGAAACACTGCACAGCTTATCCAGATCGGGCAACAACAGCACTGCGTGGTGGAAAGCAGTCACTCGCAAAATGGGGAAACTCTATATGCTGATAGGAACGTCTCCTTGAGACGCATTTTAAAGTGAATAAAATGAGGCCAGGTGCAGAACAGTGTATATAGGATGCTATCATTTGGTTTTTAAGAAGGAGGCAAGAAATAGAAATAGTGCTACGTATTGCATGTATATGTCTTTACATACATTTTTTCTCATATATGTCTAAACTGTTTCTGGAAGGATAAACACGAAATAGATAACATTGGCTGCCTCCAGGATAAGGAACTGGAATCCAAGGGTGGGAAGAAAAATGTTCACTCTACGCCGACTCTTTAAAGCTGCAATGACTGTTTCAATTCTCCCCCAAGCCTTCCCAGAACACATCCACTGAATGGTGGCCATAGCTCACCCAGAGTAAAGGTGACACAACAGGAACGCCTCTGGACCCTGGCTGCCAGAGCTTTGAACCAGGCTTACTGCCTCCAGGCCTCCCCACTAACACTCACCTGACTCGGCCACCTCAGAAATGGGCACCCCCTCCTCCTGCGACATGAAGCCCAGGATGGAGAAGATGGCAAACCCGGCCACAAAGCTGGTGCCGCTGTTAAGGAAGCAGAGGGCAATGCAGTCCCTGTGGGGCAGGGGTGAGGAGAGCGTGGAAGGGCAGGGTCAGAACAGGGCTGCAACCTCTCTCGCTTCCTCTCTGGAAGCACAGCCCCTTCACGGAAGCTGGAGCAGGGCTACCTGGCAGAATTCAGAGGACCAGGCGAAGCAATGGCTCTGCTCCGACACTCCTTGGCCCCCACCAGCCCAGACACGGAAAAAATCAAGGTAGTCCTAAAATAATGAGGCTCCAGAGAAGTAGAACATGAATCTAGATGTGACAGCCGCCCATCTCTGCCATATTGGTCCATACCTCATGGGACACCACCACTCTGCCATCATCCCATCTGGCATGCTAACACAGGGGTCGAGACATGGGTAATCCCAAACAACAAATAACTCTTAGTCACCGAAATTCGATTTTGAGATGCACAATGTGATTTCATTTCAGCTATGTTTCAGCTCCTATTAAAATTGGTTACTCTGAGCACAAACCAGGTAGGCAAGGACAACCCGGACAGGACGTGAAGTGAGGGAGATGATGTGAAAAACGGGTAAGGATTCAGCGTTTTCAGGGCGGAGACCGGGGTGCAATGCATGACGTTGCTAATCACAGGAGGACCTCACTTATCATCGATGCATTCTTGCAAATTGCAATTTTAAGCAAAACAACCTCTGTTGAAACCAGTTTCTTTTTCTCATCAAAGGTATAAGGAAACGACATTATTCAAGGGCCTGTTGTGCTTCTCGGGCTTGCTTACCTAGCACTCCTGAGCCCACTAACCTCTACATCAGCCAGGAAGCCGGGTCCTCCTGCTGCGGCCTCCCAGCCAATCACAACTATCCCACCCTTTCCGATGGAAGTCTCTGCCTATCTTGCAGTTGGCTCCTTGCAGCTCCTGGTAGCTCTGGGGTGTTGGAAATGGGGGTGTAGGCAGGGGGACAAATCCAGGAGCTAATGCACCCTCCAACTCACCCCTCATCTAGCGTGGCTGGAGGGAAGTAGAGAGCGGCAGGTGTGTGGCTCAGGCCCCACGCCCCCAATCACCTGTAGCAGTTGTTGTGGTATTTGTTGTAGCTGCCCAGGGCTGTCAGGCACCCAAGACAGATGGCGAAAGAGAAGAAGATCTGGGTGCCCGCATCCATCCACACCTACAAAGGGAAAAGGCAAGAAAGGTGAACTCCCAGGAAAGCCAGGCCATTCAATCCACGGGAGGACGCAGGCATGCGGCTGGGCCAGACGCTGGCTAGGATGGTGAGAAAGCTGTTCGCAACCAACGCCGGCGTCCTGCTACCCCTGCTCACCCAGTGGGCTCTACTCCCTGGACTCCTACATCAAGTTTCTTGGGTACTACTAGGATGGAAGAGGCATCAGGCATTCAAAGAAAATGAAAAAACTAAAAGACCCATGGTGGAAGCGTGCAGGAGGGTGGGACGGGGCTCTAGGACAACGCTAGGTCTCCTGTCAGGTTTCGATCCTAGGTTCTGCCCCAACTTCCTCCTAGGATCAGTGTGGAAGGAATCCAGACACAGGATCTCCGGAAACACTGTCCTTAGTATCAGGGCCACCACCAGTAACGTAGCTTTGCCCCTCACATCTCAGCATCCTCTGTCTAAAGACAGGGAGAGAAATTCTCGGCTCATAAAAAGGCAAGAGGACAAACAGAAACACCTCTGAAAAGGGCTTTGTACTCCTTGGGAGGGGAAAATCACTGTCCGGCTAAACGTAGGGTTCTGCTGTTATTGTTATTATCTCAGCTGGCTGGCCCAGCCTGCGCATGTTATGATTTAGATCTAACAGCTAGAATAACATCCCAGACAGAAAGAACATCAAGGCAACAGGACCGAGCGATCCTGCAGCTTTGCAGAGCCCTCCCCAGGCGCTCCTGCCTCTGGCGACGTGAGCATCGCCAGGGAGCACCCCGCTATGGATGCAGACATCCAAGCAGGTGTTCCTCACATGTCTGTGTTCCTAAGGGAAAGGGCACCGAATGACCTGCCCATATCTTTTGCTCAGCCTTGTTCCAGTACCCCCCAGGCAGGCCCCTGCTTTCCATAAAACCCTCTATCCTTTCACTGCTCCCTTCTGCTAATATCAGGCCTCCAATTCCTCAGTCCCTTCCCGGTCTTTGCCTGTCTCTCTAGGCATGGCCACCACCCTCAGCCCCCACCCCTTGCTCTCTCCTTTCACACTCACCCCTACCAAAGTGGCCACATTCCTCAGCAGTGTAGGGGCCCAAGGGACCCATCGGCAGGCTGACCACCTCAGAATCACGCTGATTCCTCAGCCAGCATCCCCAGTTGAGACACTGAATCCCTAGGCCTGAAGGAGAACCCTGAACTCTTATCCTTTCAGAGCTTCCTGGGTGATCCTAATGATCACCAGGTACCGGACGCTGTCCTCTGACCCCTGAGAGCAGGCATCAGGGGGTACACCCAGGGCACCCATCCTGGAGTCATGTTTCCATTCTGTAGGGCCACGGACAGAGCAGGGAAGACGGTGGGGGAAGGGAGAATGTCTGCAGCCTCCCATTCTTGAGTTCCTGGGAATCCTGTCCCGAGACAGGAGGTGCCACCAGGGACAAAGGGTCAACAGCAAGAAGCACAGAGGAGGACTCGGAGGAGCTGGAGCCAGTGAGGAAATCACACAGAGAAAGAAATGGTGGGAATGAAATGCTAGAGAAGGAAAGGGTGGGAATGAGACAAACCCTGAGGACAGGCAAGGGGAGTGCTTGCAAATTTCAGCGTCTCACTTCTCTCAGTAATAATTTTTTAAAAAATTTCAGTGCGATGCCACGCCAAGCTTGAGGAGATGCCTTGGCCAGTCTCTTTGCTCCTTCAAGATGTTCCAAATCCTTTTCTCTTCGAAAACTCTGCCACAAAGAGCCTGCAAAGGTAATCATCTCAGGAAAACTCCCTGACTTTGGCATGAAAGTCTCTCCATTCTATCTCGTTCCTGCTTCGCCGGCTGTTACTGGCAGCTTCAAGAGCGGGACCTTGTGGCAAAAGGCCCTGAGCTCTAGAGAAGGTGTTGAAGGTGTTTCCCCAGGGTCAGAGGTGTAAGGGCTCGGGACCAATGCATGTCTCCTGGGACCCACAGGTACTGCCCCTTCATGAGGTCGGGTGTACCCTACCAAACAGGCCATTCGGGATGTGGCCCGGGAGCCTCGTGCCCTGGACATTCACTCCCAGGCCTGACAGTGCACTGGGTGCAGAGTGGGCCACAAGTCACCAAGGAAACCCACTGCGGCTGCCCACACACAGGCAGGGGCAGCTTTGTGATGGGCAGCTTTGTGAACTTGTGCTTGGGAAGGAATAATAAGCGAAATCGTGACTTGGCCGTTCACCTCCCCTTGGCAGGGGTGGGAGGTAGAAGTGGGGTCAGATGGAGACAGTTGGGGGAGAGGTTAATGAGAACCGAGGAAAATGCAGCAGGAGGGCTGAAAACCCAGAGCGCAGGGGTCAATGCGCTTTCTGACCAAAGCCTTTGACCAAAGCCCCCTCGCTGGGAGCTTGGCAAGCCCCAGCTCCCCACACAGCTGCTGCCCGACAAGCCTGCTGGGATGGGGAAAGGAACAGGGTCAGAAGCAGGGCTGAGGGACAAGCAGAGCAAGCTGTTCCGTTCCCACCACCACAGGCAGCGACTCCCTGCCCACTCCAGGAGCCCTGGTTTCTGGGACAAAGCTCTGACATGTCTTTGGCTGGGGCAGAAGGCCGACCAAGGGAAAAACAAGTGTGAAAAATTCTTGGTGGAGCGCAGGTAAAAGAGGTCTTTGGGGGAAAGAGGAGGAGAGAGGACTCCAGAAGGTCCAGGGAAGATGTTTTCAGCCTCAAGCCCAACACCCAAGATTATTAATCTCTATCTGCTATTCTTAGGAAGGCAATGTTGTGTAATGGAAAAGTACAGGCTTTGAAGCTACATCAATCTGGTCTCAATCCTGACTTTATTAATTACCAGCTGTGTGATCTTAGACTTCCCTGAACCTCCCTTTTCTTATCAGGAAAATGAGTATAATAACAAAACTAATGTATGTAAAATGCCTAACATATAAATAAATATTAGCTCCCTGTCTCATCTTCTAGAATAATAAAAAGCAGCTCTTAAAACTCTCAAGTAATTCATATTCTTTGGGAAATACCTACCATGGTAACTAAGCCCACAGTCATCAAAAGACTACCTGAGATGAAAGCCCGGCTCCCCTACATGCTAGTTTTGCGATTCTGGGCAAGTTTCTTAAGTAAGTTTCCTACGCTTCTGTTTCTTCATCTGTAAGATGAGACTGACCCCAAACTCACAGGGCTGAACTGTGTCAAGCACTCGGCAAAGGGCCCGGTGAATAAGAAGCACATGATACGTTAGCTTTGGCCACTGTTTGCTGCTGGTATTATTTTAAAAAGCAACTCATCTTTCAGTGATAATGAGGTGGCATAGATTGGACTTCAATACTAAAACAAAGACTAGTTCTAATCAGTGATTTCAACTTCTTCTCTAAACAAACCTTTCCTTAGAATGGCTTAACATAGGAACTTATTTATATATTTATTTATTTATTTAATTTTTTTGAGATGGAGCCTCGCTCTGTCACCAGGCTAGAGTACAGTGATGCGATCTCGGCCCACTGCAATCTCCGCCTCCTGGGTTCAAGCCATTCTCCTGCCTCAGCCTCCTGAGTAGCTGGGACTACAGGCACGCACCACCACGCCCAGCTAATTTTTGTGCTTTTAGTAGAGACGGGGTTTCACCACATTGGCCAGGATGGTCTTGATCTCTTGACCTTGTGATCCACCTGCCTCGGCCTCCCAAAGGGCTGGGATTACAGGCATGCGTCACCATGCCCAGCCAACATAGGAATTTAAAATGTTCCACGAGGGCTCTTTGGACGCCCTCCTCCCATCCCCCCTCAGCAATCTCCTAAAGTGCAGTGGGAAAGGCACAGGGCCAGCACCTGGGAAAGAAACAAGTGGTCTGAATAAAGCCCACACTCCAGCAGAGCCCTGGGTCTCCCTTCCCCAGGGGGATGAGACAAGGCCTGGGAACAGCAGGCACGGCAGCAAACTGCCCCCCAAACAGCAAGCCTGGCAGAAGAAGGGGAGCAAACAAGAGGGGGCACTGCATCGTCTCTGCCCAGCTCCCAGCAACCGGCCTCAGTGCTTGGCAGAGAAAGATGTCTTTGGTCTGTGTGTCAGGAAGAAGAAATGTTGCACCTTTCTCAAGTGCCAGGCAAATGCCAGTTAGAATGATCACACTTCCTGGGGGGTGCCAACCAGATTCAATTAGGGCTCTGGCAGAGCACCCCCGCCCTGCAGATGCCACTTTGCTCACGGGCAACAAAGGCCAAGCTCCAGCATGAGAGGTGGATCAGGCAGAGAAGAAGCCTGCTCAGGACCAGTCCTGGCACTTGAACCATCCCCCTCCCCGCAGCCTCAAAGCACTTGACAGACAGATGCTCCCTGCACGGCACACAGCTGGCTGGAACGGAAAGAATGGTATCTCAGAGTACAGACTGAAAGAGGTCTTTGTCCCTGCAGTCACCCAGGCAGGGAATTATGGCCTCATTAATGCTCAGAAGCTGAAGGCTACCTGGTCCACCTTCTTTATGTTTTCTAGAAGCTATTATCCACCAACCACGGCACCTGGAACAGGCCCGGCACATTGCAGATGCTCAGAGTAGATTCATTCAGGTTTCTGCCGAATGAAGAAGCTATGACGGAAACAAAGGCGAGCAGTCAGGGACCTTGCTCCAAGAGCAGATCATAAAGTGCATGGGATTTCTCATCATTCGGACCTGGTCCCAGTTGCAGGTATGAGGATGAAAAAAGTGCTTTAAGCTCTCAAGGCCTTAATTTCCTGATCTATAAAATGGGGATGCCTTATTGATCTGCTGTGAGCATTTGCTGAAATCATGCCTGTAAACCTCTTAACAATGTCAGGGACAGAGTGAGCACTCCCTGGTTGTTAGCTATAAATCGCTGATCATGACAAAGCCATGAATCAGTTGTGGAAATACTGAGCCCCTGTGTCCTTTTTCTCGGCCAGCTACCTGCCTGTCACCTTTCCTGAGCGTGCCTCCTTCCTCTCTGGCCTCCCTGCAAACAAAGGTGATCTTTCTAGCTTAGCCACTGGTTCTCAGCTCTGCCGCTCCAGAACCACAGTGGCTCTCTCTTGTGTGGGGATCCAAGCCAAACTCTTCACCCGGCCTTCAAAGCCTCCCCTCCACTCAACTTCCCCCTACAACTCCTGCGTGCCGCCTGCTGTCTCTCACAGCCCTTTGTTCCGGATAAGTCAGAGGGCTTATGACTCACAAAACAAAGATACCTGGTCTGCCATAATTACTGGCTGCTCAACCTTAGGCCACAGTGTGTTCATCTTACAATGAGGAACGTGCACTGGGGTCCTTCTAGGATCCGCCCTGTGCTTCTACAGTTTGGCTCCAAAGCCTGACTGCAGCCCTCGTGCCCTGCATGGACATGAGGCAGTAGCAATCTGTATCTCTATACTGTCTGAGAAACGGAAGAAGGGAAGGATACGCTCCTATCCCACCAGAAGATGATGGAGAAACACGCAGGACCAGGGCTACTTGACTCTGCGGAGAGGTTTCTGAATAATCGCAGTGGTCTGGCTGCTTCTGGAAGACACAGCATCCCAGTGCAGCTCAGGATGAAAGGATCAACACCTGAGAACAGTTCGGCCTCTGGATCGCCTGACATTCGGCACCGGGGGAGCCACTGCCGCTATGTGCATGGATCTCCCAGCCTCAGTGTGCCCGTCCCCTTCCTCTTGCTGCCCGTCAGCAGTGTCAGTGAATAAGTTGGTGCCCGACCATTTTAAAAGGTTTGGAAAGCCATCCCAGTGTCTATGTGCTGGGAGCCACCCACCCTCATATCTCCTTGGGACTTCTTTCACAGACATAGAGAGACTCTTCCAGCAAAAGAGGAAGATCTCTAGGTTACACACTCACTCCCCCGGGAGGGTGGCCTCTGCACCCAGGAGGCAGAGGTGGAGCATAACCGGGTAACAACGTTTCAGGGCCTCTGGGGCAGAGCTTACCCACCCACCCCTCCGGCCCTCAACACCTCCTGCCTTTGCCAGCTTTCAAATGGCTAGTTAAGAGACCTGTCAGAAGCAGGAGTGGTCCATTCCAGACCTCGCTTTCCAAGCCCCTTCCAGCAGGCAACACCGCCCCTCCCTACCCGGGCAGTAAAGAAGCCGCCGTAGCAGAGGAAGTGCAGACCACGAAGGAAAGTTGGGAGGGGACCCAGAGCCTCTGGATGACTGAGAGGGAAAATTCACACCAGCTCAGCTGGCTGAGGGCAGGGCCAAGGAGCTGGGACCTAGGCATGGGTCACATGGGCAGAGGGAGGGAATCGGGTGGCAGATTGAGGAAGCTCAGTAGAACATGAGATCCTAAGAGATAAATGCAGGAAGCGGGTGAGGAGAGGATGACAGAAGGACACCCTTGAGTAAGAGCTGTGAGTGCCACTTGTCAGCTGTGAACCCAAGAAGGGACAGTGTCACACACTTTATGACCACAAACAGCTGCTAACATGTCAAAGGCGGTTGAATCAGAGCAACTCCAGCTTGAATAGGGCTGGTAAAATAAAGCTGAGACATGCTAGGCTGCATTCCCAGGAGGTTAGGCATTCTAAGTCACAGGATGAGACTGGAGGTTGTCATAAGATACAGGTCATAAAGATCTTGAGGATAAAGCAGGTTTCAGTAAGGAAGCCGGCCAAAACCCGCCCAAACCAAGATGGCCACGGAAGTGACCTCTGGTCTTCCTCACCACTCAGTACATGCAAATTATTATGAATTAGCATGCTGAAAGACACTCCCACCAGTGCCGTGACAGTTTACAAATGCCATGATGACATCAGGGAGTTAACCTATATGGTCTAAAAAGGGAGGAACCCTCAGTTTTGGGAATTGCCCACATCTTTCCCAGAAAACTCATGAATACTACCCCTTGTTTAACATATAATCAAGAAATAACCATAAAAGTGAGCAACCAGTAGCCCTGGGGCTGCTATGATTATGGAGTAGCCCTTCTTTATTCCTTCATTTTATTTTATTTTATTTTATTTTTTGAGACAGAGTCTCACTCTGTCACCCAGGCTAGAGTGCAGTGGCGTGATCTCAGCTCACCTCAACCTTCACCTCCTGGGTTCAAGCAATTCTTCTGCCTCAGCCTCCTGAGTAGCTGGGACTACAGGTACCTGCCACTACGCCCAGCTAATTTTTGTATTTTTAGTAGAGGTGGGGTTTCACCATGTTGGCCAGGCTGGTCTCCAGCTCCTGACATTAAATGATCCACCCACCTCAACCTCCCAAAGTGCTGGGATTACAGGCATGAGCCACCCCACCTGGCCTCCTTTACTTTCTTAATAAGCTTGTTTTTGCTTTATTCTACTCCCCCCCCACCAAATTCTTTCCTGTGTGAGGTCCAAGAACCCTCATTTGGGGTCTGGATTGGGATCCCTTTCCGGCAACAAACAGATGTCTAGGGAAGGAAAGGTGCACCCCTGAGGCCACTGTGGCCACCCTAGGGTAGTGCTAGGTGCAGGGGTTCCCCGCCAGAGCACAGGGGAAGCCGGGAGCTCAGGTACCCCAGGGGTCACATGAGTGCTCCTGTCTGTGGCGTCTTACCTGGGGATCCCACAGACGCGTGAGGTTTGGGTACAGGTAAAACTGAATTCCTTGGGCTGCCCCGGGCAGCGTCACCCCTCGAATTAACAGGACCACCAGCATGAGGTAAGGAAATGTGGCCGTGAAGTACACCACCTGGCCACGGGCAAATGAGAGACAAGGAGCTTGTGAGTGAGGAAGTGGCAGGGGCGGGAGGCAGGGCAGGAGCTCCTTGAAAAGGTCAAGGGAGTGAGGGCTCCTCCTGCTCCCAGCTCACCCGCAGCTGTGTGGTTCCATCTCCCCTAGCCCTGAGCCACAGCCTGCCCCCTCCCTTCCTCCTCCGGCTTTTAAGCCCCCGCCTCCCCTGACACCTATTCAGTAAATATTTGTTGAGTGACTGAATGACATCTGGCATTCTCCCAACAAGTGTGCTTGGCATTCATGGCAAGGGTTGTCAGATATGAAAAGATTTGTGACATGTGACCCCATCCTCACAGAGCTTACTAGCTTAGCACAACCAGGCAGCCAGATTAAAAGAGGCCCCCAGGGCAAGAGTTCGGAAGAATTCAGAATGCCCTCTTTGCTCCAGGGCAGAGTACCCTGGAATTCTTGAGTTGGTTAAGAATCATTTTGAGATGAAGAGTCTTCATGGACTTCTTTTGCCAAAGATCTGTTGTATAAATTAGGGAACCATGACTTGTGTTCATTTTGCAACGTGCCCGCACACGTGGTCAGTTCCAAGAACAAATGACCCCAGAGGTGTCCTTCCTGCCTTTCTCACTGTCTTCCATTTAATGTCCCGAAAAGCAGAAGTACATGAATCCAGGGGAGGCACCGAATCAAAGAAGAGAGCAACCAGTCCTTCCTGGGTCATCCCTCCCATTCCTGACGGGGCCACGGCTTAGAGAACTCCTGGGTGACAGCCCCAGTGAGGACAAGGAGGCGTGGGATGGGAGGGGCAGGAGCGCCCCACACAAACCTTGCCTGTGGACTTGACTCCCTTCCAGATGCAGAAGTAGCAGATGACCCAGGCCAGAAGGAGGCACAGGGCCAGCTCCCAGCGCAGGGCCCCCAGGTGCTGGATCCCATCAGAGATCTTCAAGACCCGCCGCCTGGGGAGAGAAGGCATGAACCTGGCTTACTTTCTCCGCCAGCCTCAGTTTTGTGGCTCGTGTGCCTGGGACAGAGGAGCCGTGGCTCCAGGCTCTTGTCTTCACTGGGACCCATGAGGCCACCCTTTGCCCAAAGCTGGAGGTGGACATAAAGGTGGAGAATGGAGACTCTTCCAGGTAAGTTTGCGCTGAGTGTTTTGTCCTCGGCCGGGGGAATGAGGCGCAGGCACCTGTGTTCCCAACCAGGGTTTCAGGACTTTTTGACAGCAGGACTCATGCCCTGGGAAAATATCCGTACTGGGGGGAGGGGTGGGTCACAGTCCACACACTTGCATCCGCAGGGAGGAGGGAGTGCGGAGGGGGAGCACATATGCACACGCACTCTTTGACGTGGGGCAGGGGTGCAGGCTAGGAAGGCCAGACACAGCCCCAGGAGAACGGCAGAAGTCTCATCTCTGAAACCAGTCCTGCAATAACCACAAACACAGGCACCACAGAAAAAAGGCACTTAGTGGAAATTCTTCCCTTACCGTCCATTGAGAGTGACCTTGGTGTGAACCCCTCCCCGCATCCTTCTTCTGAATACATAGCCCACACTGGGTGGGGAAGGGGCCTCACTTACTCCCAGAACTCGATGACAGGGGAGGTGGCGTTCTCAGAGGTACCATTCAGGGAGCCGTTGGTCTTCTGGAACTCCACACAGTGTTCTACCCGTGAGTCACAAGGAAGAAAGAAAGAGAAAAATCATCAGCCAGCGTATGACTCAACTAGAGAGTGGGGTGAAATTCTAGGAGCATGGAAAGGAAGGTCTTTGGCAGGAGCCGGGCCAAGGTTATCTGTACAAAACATCTTCCCACACATAATCACCTCGACAAACGCAGCTCACGCTCTCCCACACACTTGGACATGTGGGTGCGTAGATGCTTGGTATATATTCTTCTCAGGCATGATTAGTTGGCACCAGGAGAGATGCTCACCAGGCCAGCTGCTTCAAAGCACTGCTAACATTTCTAGGTAAGCACCCTGTGCAAAGTCACTGCCTTCGAGGAATAACAAGAATGCCTTCTAGGGAACTGATGTGTCAGAGTGGCCAAGAGCACAGGCTGGAAGGCTCTGGCTTGAATGCTGGCCCCCTGGGTATGAACTGTGTGGTCGCGGGTAAGCTATAACTCAGCTCTCTGTGTTTTGCTGCCCTCATCTCTAAAACGTAGAAGTAAGATGCATTATGGGGGATTGGTGAGAAATTAAATGAAAACATGGAGGTAGAGTGCTCAGTACACGGTGCTCTTCGTTACTTGTATGTGACTGTGGAGTGTTACGAAGAGTCCTGATACAATACAATAATTCTGGGAAATATTAAGACAGATACTCTTTCCCCCATTGTGCCCATGAAGAAAGTGGATCTTCTTAGAAATGGCCTGTATCTGCTCGTGAATGACAAGTGTAGGCTGGAACCTGGTCAGCAAATTGTCTAGGTTCCACCTTGAAAATTTCCAGACTGATGCTTCCTGTCACCTCCACTACCACCACCCTGGTACAGGGCAGGCACCAGCAGCTCCCGGCTCCTACCTGCCCTTCAGATTCCACCCTTGCTCCCCTCGTGAAATGTCCATATAGCAGCAGGGGCGATGTTGTTAAACCTTAGATCATTCTAGGTCACACCCCAGCTGAAAGCTTCCAATGGGCTTCCCATCCCACTAGAAGAAAAAAGCTGCAACCCTTTCGTCACCTCCAAGGCCCTGCTGGATCCGTTCCCACCCCATTCCCCACAGTCACCTGCCCCAACACACCCACTCTGTTCCCTGCACGCGTTGGTGCAGTGCTGCCTCAGCTCCTTCTTCCTAGAGTTCTCATCCCCCAGCTCAATGACTCGTTCCCCCTCCTCCTACAGACCATTACTCAAGGGGCATCTCAGTAAGGCCTTTCCTGACCAGGCAACTTAAAATTGCAAAAGTCACAGTCCCTGTTTTATTTTCCTCCGTAGCCCGCCTTCTAACATGGCATGTACTGCTGCTTTCTAACGGGACACTTCGCATTCACTTGTTCTGTTTACGTCTACCTCCCATCACTGAAATGAAAGACCCAGGAGGATAGGGTTTTTGTTTTTGTTTATTACCATATTCCCGGTGCTCAGAACAGAGCCTGGCATATAGCAGGAGCTCAACAAGTATCTGTTGAGTGACTGAAGGCCAGCTGGGTGCTCTCCTCGCTAAACCATTCACTTGCCTTGGTGCTGCTGCACACCCAGAAAAGCATTATCTCATCTTGGCTGAGATCTGGATAAAACCTTTACTTCTGACAAGCCAGCTGTCAAGGGTGGTTTCAGTAAACGTAGATATTTAAAAAAATAAATCAATAAAAAGGAAGAATACATTTATTATGATTCTTTAGCTATATATATATAAATAAATATAGCTAAAGAATATAGCTAAATAAATATAGCTAAAGAATATAGCTATATATAAATAAATATATATAGCTAAATAATGATAATAAATGTATGTAAATAAATTCTTTAGCTATCTATATAGCTAAAGAATTATAATAAATGTATTCTTCCTTTTTATTTATTTTTTTAATACTTATGTTTACTGAATATATATGTAACTAAAGAATTATAATACATTACAAAAGAACATATATATAGCTAAAGAATTATAATACATAATAATAAACGTATAGCCATATATATACATATAGCTAAAGAATTATAATAAAACAGATGTTTTGGGAGACAAATGTTTCTCTATTACCCAGGCTTGAGAATACTGGCATAATCTTGGTCCACTGCAACCTCCATCTCCCAGACTCAAGCAATCCTCCTGTTTCAGTCTTCCAAGTAGCTAGGGCCACAGGCACGCGCCACCACCCCTGGCAAATTTTTTGTATTTTTAGTAGAGATGGGATTTCACTGTCTTGCCCAAGCTGGTCTCAAAGTCCTGAGCTCAAGTGACCCACCAGCTTCGGCCTCCCAAAGTGCGGGGATTATAGGCGTGAGCCAGTGCGCCCAGACAAATTATAATAAAACAGATCTTTAAACCTTGATTCATTCAATAAACATCTTTGAGTGCTTATGACAGAGCCAGCACCACGCTAGGCACAGAGGCTATGCAGATGAAGACACCTTTCCTGCCCTCAAGATCTTGCTGACTAGCGGGAAACCAAGTCAGCAAACAGACGGAAAGTGAGGGAAGTGGCGTGGCAGGGCCGGGTCAGTGCAGGTGCCACTAGACACATTTGAGAAAAACCTAATGCAATCTTGGGGTTCAGAGGGGGTACCCCCAAGGTTTACTTTCCCTTTGAAAAATAATGGTGGAATGGAGGTAGTGGCAGTGATGCATACAGAAGTACCTGGAAGGGGAGCCTAAAGTACAAGGCGAGAGAGCTGACAGTGAAGTGATGACGTAGACAGGAGCCAGGTCATGAAGGATAAAGAATACCACACTAGCCATGCAAAAATGCTTTTCCTGGCAAGTAAAGGATTCAACTCCACTTCAGAATTAGTAACTCATCTGAGCAAGAAAGAATCAATCATGGTTAGCCCACTTCAAAGGGGTAGGGCCTCATTGACTGGCACTGGAAGATACTCGGACAAGGACAGCAGGATGTGCCGAGAATCCAAACAGAACCGTGTCCACTCTGCCCTCCAGCCATGCCTTCCAGCAGGGTAGCCACGAGCCACCTGTGGCTGAGTTAACACTCAATGCAAATATTAAGGTTCTGTTCCTCAGACCACTTGCCACATTTCAGGTGCCCGGTAACCACATGCAGGAGTCACTCCAAACCTACACTGGCTCGGTGGGACTGCCCATAAAAAGTAAATAAATAAATACCCACATGTAGCTAGTATTAATAGCTACCATATTGGATAGTGCAAAGAACATTTTCATCATTACAGAAAGTTCTTTTGGACAGCACTGCCCTAGACATTTTTGTGGTTGCTGTTAACTTTCTGTACATTAGACTCAGGAGTACTATTGCCATGGGTGGCCCAGGTAGTCTTAGAAGCACAGGAGAAATTGCAGATAAGCAGCACATGCCAACATTTCAGTCAACAGGGGATCACATATGACAGTGTTCCCACATGATTCTAAAATACTGCATCTTTACTGAACATTTTCTATGTTCCGTTATGTTTAGACACACAAATACTTGCCATTGTGCCACAAGTGCCTCCAGCGTTCAGTAGAGTATTATAGCATACAGCCCAGGTGTGTGGCAGGCTGTGCCATCTACGTCTGTGTAACTGCACTCCGTCACGTTCATACAAGGACGACATTGCCAACAATGCATTTCTCAGCATGTACCCCTGTCATTTAGTGGCACATGACTGTAATTGCTATTATAAATCACAGCGGACCCTTGAACAACACAGATCTGAGCTGTGCGGGTCCACTTATACGTGGCTTTTCTCCCGCCTCTGCCACCCCTGACAAGCAAGTCCAGATGAATTGTAAGTTTGAAAGACCTAAAATGGTATCAGCAAGAAGATACGAGAACAAAGGAATGAACAAAAATATATTGATATATGAAACTAACCATATTTCAAGTTGATTTAAGTAAATGGCTAAATGACATAAAAAAGTGCTCAGTTCTCGTTGCCTAATACATTAATTGAATATATTAATTTTTTCTGTAAAAAGTTCATAACATTTTGCTGTGAAGCTGGTGAATTCTCGGTCTTATTCTTGCCGTTAGCTCTCCATGATCTACTTGGGTGATTGCTGGTGTGTCCGTGTTAAGCTGGGATATAGGGACAATCCCACTTCCAGGTAATGTGGCAGAACAGGAAGAGGAGCGGACCCTCAGGTGATGACCGTACCTGTGTTCCACTCATGGTGGCAGCTGCCCCAGGGCAGGTCGATGGTGAAGCTGCTGAAGAGGTAGAAAAGGGCCCAGGCCAGCACAATGATGTAGTAGATGTTGAGGAGGACGACGATCATCTGGGAGGCATAGCCAATGCCTGCGGGGAAACTGCAGAATTGGGCTAGGGACAGGGGACAGTGGTGGTGCATGCCTATAATCTCAGCTATAGCGGGACGCTGAGGTGGGAGGGTTGTCTGAGGCCGGCAGTTCAATCTACCATCGAGGAAAACAACTATTTTTGTAACTTCCTATGAATCTGTAATTATTTCAAAATAAATAAAAACATAAAGAAAATCCTACATACGGAGAAATCATGCAATGAAATACTGTACATTTTAAATCCTAGTGTCAAGATAGAACATTTATTTTATTTATTTATTTTTTTTGAGATGGCGTTTCCCCCTTGTCGCCCAGGCTGGAGTGCAGTGGCGTGATCTCAGCTCACTGCAACTCTGCCTCCCAGGTTTAAGCAATTCTCCTGCATCAGCCTCCTGAGTAGCTGGGATTACAGGCACCCACCACCACACCCGGCTAATTTTTTGTATTTTTAGTAGAGACGGGGGTTTCACCATGATGGCCAGGCTGGTCTCGAACTCCTGACCTCAGGTGATCCACCCGCTTCAACTTCCCAAAGTGCTGGGATTACAGGCATGAGCCACCGCACCCGGCCACGATAGAACTATTAATGAAATAATTTTTTCTCATTTAAAGTTATCTTTTAAAATGCTTTATAATGGATTTAAATGTGTCTTAAAATACAAAGACATTGTTATGTATTGAAAACATATAGCTAAAGTAGCTTTGCACTCTACTTAACTAACCTAAATCCTTTGCCCCATGTTTACTGCTGTTTCTCCCCGTTCTCTGATGGACCAGCTGACTTGCTCAGTATGCAGCCCACACAAACCAAGGGCTTACCACAGAAACTTGTGATCTTATCTTAACCTCAGAACTGCTGCTCATCACTCCAGTCATTCCGGAAAGGTTTATAACCACTAATGAAGATGCCTTGGAATCAGGCACAGAGCTACTCACCCTCAAAGATGGGGCAGATCTTCCTCCAGGCTGTGATGCCTCCCTGGCTAGTGTACTGCCCTAGTGCTGTCTCCAGAAGGAAGACAGGAATGCCACAGGTAAAGAGGAAGATGAGGTAGGGGATGAAGAAGGCACCTGTGGTTAGAAAACAGGCTGTTCATTTCCTGAGACTATCCTCCTCATCATCCGCATTCACCTCCTCCCACTACCAACCCACACTGCCAGTCGGAACCTCGGAGGCAGAGAACACGCACAGCTGCAGGAGACAGCTGTCGAGATGTCTGGAACCGTGACAGAGATCGAGTCACCGCGTTACCTAAGGAATGCACAGTCTCTTGTCTTTCTTCACTGCAGAGTTCCAGTCTGTACCTATTAAAGTTTTCTCCCCACTGAATAATCACTGCCTAACACATAACTGTGGCAATAAGAAGGAGGTTATTAAATAATGGATGCCTAGGAGCACTGGCACAGCCCACGGTCTAGAATTCTTTTCAAAGAACTCATTGCTGTTAATGTCAGGTAGTCTTTCAGCAGGCTGAAATCAGATTTCAGTCATCGTTACCATCTGAATGCATCCCCTAAAGTCCGTGTGTTGGGAACTTAATTCCCAATGCAACAGTGTTGCGATGTGGAGCCTAATCAGATGTGAGCAAGTCACGGGCTCTGCCCTCCTGAATGGATTAACGTTATTACTGTGAGAATGTGTTTGTTATTAAAGTGAGTTTGGGCCAGGCACGCTAGCTCACACCTGTAATCCCAGCACTTCAGTAGGCTGAGGTGGGAGGATCGCTTGAGCCCAGGAGTTCCAGACCAGCCGGGGCAACATGGCAAAACTCTGTCTCTAAAGAAAAAACAAAAAAATTCGCTGGCCATGCCATGCATGCCTGTAATCCCAGCTACTCAGGAGGCTGAGGTGGGAGGACTGATTAAGCCTGGTAGCTCGAGGCCACAGTGAGCTGTGATTGTGCCACTGCCCTCCCTCCAGCCTGGGTGACAGAGCAAGACCCTGTCTCAAAAAAAAAAAAAAAAGTGTATTTGGCTCTCTGTCTTTTGCATGCATACTCTCTTGCCTTTCTGCCTTCTGCCATGTGGATGACACACAAAAAAGGTTTTTACCAGAGATGGACTCCTTGCCCTGGACTTCCCAACCTCCAAAACTATAAGAAATAAATCTCGGGTTCTTATAAATTACCCATCTCAGGTGTTTTGTTGTAGCAACACAAAATGAACTAAGCTAGTAATCTGTGTCCCTCTGTTTTTATAAGCATTGGCAGAGACAAGACTACTGATGCCAGATATTCTGGTATTTTCGCTACCATGGACCTCTCATCTGCTGGCAAAGCGGACAGGCGAGCTCATAGGATATAGATTACCAGAGAAGAGAGAACTGAGCAGAGAGGAAAATCTGCTTATCTGCAGAAGGTCCCCCTCAAGCTTCAGCTGAGTACCAGTCACTGCCTATGTGTGAGAACGCTGAGGTGAGGGAAAGAACCATTCAAAATGATTGAAAGTAATGGTGCTCACATACTGCTAGACAATAATCTCAAGATTCACCAGGCATTAGGCAGAGTATGCAGAAGGGTATTTCCTCAGTAATGGGGAATAATTAGCCCTAGACTGAGCACACTTCTGGTCCTACCTAACAAATCTTAAAAGCAAGACATAAAAAGATCAAGTAACTTCACTGGTCCCAGAACAGAGCTCAAGAATATAGAAATATGAAATTGGCCGGGCGCGGTGGCTCACTCCTATAATCCCAGCACTTTGGGATGCTGAGGCGGGCAGATCACAAGGTCAGGAGTTCAAGATCAGCCTGGCCAACATAGTGAAACCCCGCCTCTACTAAAAATACAAAAATTAGCCAGGCATGATGGCGCACACCTGTACTCCCATCTACTCAGGAGGCTGAGGCAGGAGAATCACTTGAACCTGGGAGGTGGAGGTTGTGGTGAGTTGAAATCACATCACTGCACTCCAGCCTGGGCAACAGAGCGAGAATTCACGTAAAAAAAAGAAATATGAAATTATCCAGCAATCCATAAAGCAAAAATATTACCAGGTCTGGTATTCAATCAAAAATTACCAGGAGACCAAAGAATCAGGAAAATGTTACTCATAACAAGGAGATTAATCAATCAATTGAACTTTACCATAATTTACACAGATGTTAGAATTAGCAGATGAAGACATTTAAAAATTATTATAACTGTATTGCATGTGTCCCAAAAGTTAGGGACATAAAAGATATTGAGAAAGACCCAAATAAAACTTCTGGACATGAGCACTACAATGTATGAGATTTAAAAAAAATACATTGGCTGGAATTAATGTTAGCAGGCAGAGCAAAAGAAAAGATTAGTGAACTTTAACTATAGTAGAAACTATCCAAAATAAAACACAGAGAGAAAAAAGAAAATTTTTGCCTGGTGCGGTGGCTCATGCCTATAATCCCAGCACTTTGGGAGACTGAGGCAGGTGGGTCGGCCTGAGGTCAGGAGCTCAGGACCAGCCTGGCCAACACGGTGAAACCCTGTCTCTACTAAAAGTACAAAAATTAGCTGGGTGTGGTGAGTGCCTGTAATCCCAGCTATTTGGGAGGTTGAGGCAGGAGAATCACTTGAACCTGGGAGGTGGAGGTTGCAGTGAGCTGAGATCGTACCACAGCACTCCAGCCTGGGCGACAGAGTGAGACTCCATTGCAAAAAAAGAAAAGAAAAGAAAATCATAAAAAAGAACAGGTATGCCTAAGTGGTGAGACAGCTTCAAGCAGCTTAATGTAACTGGAGTCTGTAAAAGAAATAAAAGGGTGAGAAAAAGCTTGAAGAAATAATGGCTAAAATTTTTACAAATTTTACGAAAACTAGAAACCTACAAGAGCCAAAAGTTCAACAACACCAAATCAAAAAAAAAATAAAAATAAAAAGTCCAACGCACATCATAATCACATTACTTAAACCAGAATGTGGAGGTTTTAAGGGAAAACCTTAAAAGTCACGAGAGAAAAAGGACACATGTACAAACAAAGATGAGAATAACATCAAATTTCTTATTTAAAACAATGCAAAAGAGAAGACAGTGATAAGGAAGCACATTTGTTAAAGTCCTAAAGGGCGGGGGGAGGAAAAAGCCGTCAACCTGGAATTCTGTTCAAAATATTCTGTCAACAATAATACGGTTCAAAAATGAAATAACTGCTTCTTAAGACATGTGAAACCTGAAAGGATCCATAATAAGCAGAACTGAACTATAAGAAATGTTGAAGAAAGTCCTCCAGGGAAAGCAAAATGATGTCACCAGATAGAAATAGGAATCTACACAAAGTAATAAACAACTTTAGAAACAGCAATTACATAGGTAAACATATAGAATATTTTTCTTATTATTCAAATATTTTAAAAAGATAATTGACTGGTTAATCAAAAATGAAAACAATGTAATATGGATTTTATAACATATAAAAATGTATAATGAGAGCACAAAGCTCAGGAGGAGAAAAATGAAATTGTAATATTTTAAGGTTCTTATATATAAAGTGGTACACTATCACTTGAAGATAAATTGTGATAAGTTAAAGATGTATACGACAAAGTTTAAAACAATCACTAAAATAACACAACAAAGTTACAGCTAATAAGCCAACAAAAAAGAAGAAAACTAGCAATGGAATAATAAAAAATATTCAGTTATTCCAAAAGAAAGCAGGAGGAAAGGAAAGGGGGGAAACAACTGCGAAGACAAATAGAAAAAAAAAATAATAAGATGATAGAGTTAAACCTAATTACATGGATAACTGTATTAAATTCAGATGATCTAAATATCCCAAATAAAACGCAGGGATTATTAGACTGGCTTTTAAAACACAGACAAGAGAGCCAAGATGGCGGCCCCCGCAGCGAAGGTTTCCCGAGGTCGGTCGTGCCTGGCGCTTGTCGTGCGGCGGGCTGTCGTGCAGCATCCAGGGCTAACTCAGGCGAGGTGGAGCCGCTGTCGTGCTGAATTCAAGGATCCCCTGTTTGACAAGGAACATTGTCGCAAGCCTGTGGAGAAGCTGACTGAGGAGGAGTATGATCGAGAGCTCAGGAAGACTCAGCTCGTCAAAGCTGGTCCAGCAGCGAAAACAAGTTCTGAGTCGGTAAATTCACCAACATGATGATGAAAGGAGGGAACAAAACACTGGCCAGATCCTTCATGAAGCAGTTTGAGAAGTACCAAGCCGCTTCTGCCGAGGAACAGGCAGCCATTGAACGGAACCCTGCCCCATCTTCCACCAAGCGCTGCAAAGCTGTGAACCTATGATGGCGCGGGTCCCCGGCCTCGGAGGAGCCTGCCAGGTCCCCACACCCCTACGCGACCGACGGCGCCGCTTCCCGGCCATGAGGTGGATGATCCCTGAGTGCCGGGAGAACAAGCATCGGCGGACGCTGATGCCGCAGACGCTGTCACACGAACTGCTGGAGGCTTTTCATAACCAGGGCCCCGTGATCAAGAGGAAGCATGACATGCACAAGATGGCCGAGGCCAACCGTGCCCTGGCCCACTACCGCCGGTGGTAGAGGCTCCAGGAGCCCAGCGCCCTCTGCCGCAAGAAACAGTGTGAGCCACTGCACACTGAAAAATACCTGTGGTTAAGGATGCAGCTGCTTTGTAAGGGTGGGCAAGCCTCAGAAGAAAGATGGAGCAGCATGTTTACTGTCCGGGAATCCTTTCTTTGAGGCTAGAACTTGCTCTCTCTGCCCCCATTGGCTTGTAAAGATCCCTCACTGTCAAGATCCCGCATTGACTTGGGGATTTCCTGCAGGAAACGCAGGGCCCAGTCTTCTCTTCCCTCAGCTTGGGGTGGACCTTTGGATATAAAAGGAAGCAGTTTTAGTATCAGAAATGATTTATTGGAGAATTCTCACGCTGAGCTGGCGTAGCATGTGGTGTAGTGCCAGCATTCATTGAAACTGGCTGGAGGAAATAGGCTTGTTTCCCGAGTTGTCCTTGTACAAAATGTATAAAAAGTAGTTTCTGGTGTGGAAAAAAAAAAAAAAAAAGCATAGACAAGACTCAACTATATGCTGTCTTAAAAAAATGCACTTCAAATAAAAAAGACATGAACAGGTTAAAACTAAAAGGATAGAAATAAGATGCCAATACTACTCAAAATAAATCTGGAGAGTTTATCTTAATGTCACACAAAGTAAATTTCAGAGCAAAGAATATTACCGAGGGTAAAGAAGGTAATTTCATAATGATTAAAGGGTCACTTAATCAATCAGTATTTGAAACGCATATTTATCTAACAACAGAGCTTCAAAATACATGAAGCAAACACTGGCAGAACTACAAAGAAAAATATATAAATTAATTCCTGATAAATGTTCAAGATTTTAATAGCCCTCTCAATAATTTATAGAATAAATATACAGAAAATCAGTAAAGATATGAAAGATTTGAAAATCCTATCAACCAATACAACTTAGTTAATATTTATTGAATATTCTATCCAACAGTCCAACAGCAGAATATACATTAGTTTCAAGTGAACATGAAATATTCTACCAAGATAGGTCCATATCCTAGACCACAGAACAAATCTCAATAAGTTTAAAAGGATCCAAGTCACAAAAAATCGATTCTCTGACTAATAGGAATCTATTAGAGAAAAACATTAGGAAAATTTCCACATGTTTGGAAATTAGGTAACACGTTTCTAAATAGCCTATGGGTCTATTGAAGTAATCAAAAGAGAAATTAGAAAGTATCTTGAATGGAGTGTAATGAAACCCAGTATCAAAATTTGTGGGATGCTGCTAAAGCAGTACTTAGGAGATTTACTAAATTATAAAAGTTTCAATTCAATTACCTCAGTTTCCACCTTAAAAAATGAGAAATTAGGCTGGGCACGTTGGCGCACGCCTGTAATCCCAGCACTTTGGGAGGCCGAGGCAGGTGGATCACCTGAGGTCAGGAGTTCGAGACCAGCCTGGCCAACATGGTGAAACCCCATCTCTGCTAAAAATGCAAAAATTAGCCAGGCATGGTGGCGGGCGCCTGTAATCCCAGCTACTCAGGAGGCTGAGGCAGAAGAATTGCTTGCACCCAGGAGGTGGGGATTGCAGTGAGCCAAGATAGTGCCACTGCACTCCAGCCTGGGCAACAGAGAGACTCTGTCTCAAAAAACAAACAAACAAACAAACAAAAACAGAAATGAGAAATTATTGCTGAAATGAGGGTATGGTTAAAAAAAAAGAAAGAAAGAAATGAGAAGGATAAGAGCAAATAAAAGCCAAAGTAAGTCAAAGGAAATAAAAATCAGAGTGGAAATCAATAAAATAGAAAACAGGAAAACATTAGAGAAAATCAATGAACCAAAAGCTGGTTCTTTGAGATAATAAAATTGATAAAATTTTAGAAGATACAAATTATCAGCATGACAACTGAGATGTATCATCAATAAAGATTCTATAGAAGTTAAAATAATAAGAAAATATATGAAGAACTTTATGCCAGTAAGTGCAATGATTTAGGTAAAATGAAAAAAATGTGTCAAAAAACACTAACAAAGCCCACTACAAAGAAATAGATAATCTGAATAGCCCTATAACTATTAAGGAAAATTAGTTTGGGGTTTAAAACCATCCCACAAAAAAAATGCCAGGCTCAAATGACTTCACTGGTGAATCCTCCAAATATTTAAGGAAAAAATAACACCAATTCTACACAAATTCTTCCAAAAAATTGAAAAGACGGAATGCTTACCCAACCAGTTTTATAAAGTCAGCATTACCCTGATAATAAAAGCAGACAAATACATTATAAGAAAAGAAAGTTAAAAATCAATATATTTTATGAACATAGAGGCCAAAATTCTAAACTATTTTAGGAAATCAAATCTAACAATATGTTAATAGGACAATATATTATGTAGTAAGCTTTATCCCAGGGATACAAAGTGGGTCTAACATTTTTAAAAATCAACACAGTGCTGTAGTGTCTGGCTCTTAAAATAAATGAATAAATAAATAAACAAGGTGATTCATCCTGTTAACAAGTTACAAAAGAAAAACTATATGATCATTTTATAGGTAAAGTTTTTGACTAAATCCAACAGTCATTCCTAATTAAAAACTCCCAGCAATGAGGAGGAGAGAACTTCCTCAACTTGATAGAGGGCATCTACAAAAAAATCCTACAGCTAACATCATATTTAATAGTGAGAGACTGCTAAAAAGACATGAGCAGGTTAAAACTAAAAGGATAGAAAATAAACAAGTGTCTATTCTTACCACTTCTATTCAACATTGTACTGGAGATTCTAGCCAAAGCAATAAGGCAAGATAAGAAATTAAAGGTTATTCCGATTTAAAAGGAAAAAATAACACTGCTTTATTCTCCCAAGACATGCTATTCTACATAGAAAATCCTTTGGAATGCACAAAAAAAACTACTAGAACCAATCAGTGAGTTTAGCAAGTTTGCAGGATACAGGATGGGCATACAAAAATCAATTGTATAAGTATTAAGAATAAATGACCATAAATTAAAATGTAGTAAATAATGCCATTTACAATAGCCTCAAAAATATGAAATACTTAGGAATAAATCTGACAAAAGTTGTGAAAGGTAAATGTACAGTCACAACTACGAAACATTGCTGAGAGAAATTAATGAAGAGCAAAAGAAATCCATATTCAGGATCAGAAGACTCAATATCTAAAATGTCAATCCTTTCCAAATTGATCTACAGATTTACTACAATCCTAATCAAAAACACAACAGGTTTTTTTTGTAGAAATTCACAAATTCTTTCAAAAATTCATCTGAAAATGCTAAGGACCCAAAATAGCAAACAAACAAACAAACAAACAAACAAAAAAACACAAAACTTTGAAAAAGAAGAACTAAGTTTTAGGCTTAATTCCACTTGGTATTTATATTATCCTAAAGCACAGTAATGAAGACAGTGTGGTACTGATGTCAAAATACACAGATCACTGGAACAGAATAGGATTCATCAAAAATGATGAATTTTTGATAGAGGTATAAAGGCAATTTATTGGAAATCGGATAGTCTTTTCAACAAATGGTGCTGGAATAAGTGAGTACCTATACAACCCCCTAGAAATGAACTTCAATCCATACCTTCAGTGTAGACAAAATTAACCCAAAATGAAACATAGGCCTAAATGTGAAGCCTAAAACTATAAAACTTCTAGAAGAAACTATGAGGCCTTGGGTTAACAAACATCTCTTTATGTGACATCAAAAGTATGGTTTGTAAAAGAACTAATTGATAAACCAGACGTCATCAAAATTTTAAATGCCTTCCCTTCAAAAGACACTTAAGGAAAGGAAAAACCATCCAGGTACAGTGACTCATGCCTGAAACCCCAGCACTTTGGGAGGCCAAGACTGAAGGATCACCTGAGCCCAGCAGTTTGAGATCAGCCTAGGCAACATAGTGAGAACTCATCTCTTAAAAAAAAAAAAATTTAATTAGCTGGGCATGGTGGCACGTGCCTGTAGTCCCAGCTACTTCTTGGGAGGCTATGGTAGGAAGATCACCTGAGCTCAGAAGGTCAAGGATGCAGTGAGCCATGATTGCACCAGAACACTTCAGCCTGGGCAACAGAGTGAGACCCCATCTCAAAAAAAGAAAAGAAAAATTACAAGACACAGAATGAAAAAAAAGTATTTGTGAAATACATTTCTGATAAAGGAGTTGCGTGTTAGAATATATGAAGACAGCCGGGCGCAGTGGCTCAAGCCTGGAATCCCAGCCCTTTGGGAGGCTGAGGCAGGCGGATCATGAGGTCAAGAGATCGAGACCATCCTGGCCAACTTGCTGAAAGCCCGTCTCTACTAAAAGTACAACAAATTAGCCGGGCGTGGTGGTGTGTGCCTGTAGTCCCAGCTACTCGGGAGGCTGAGGCAGGAGAATTGCTTGAAACGGGAAAACGGAAGTTGCAGTGAGCCGGGGTCGCACCACTGCACTCCAGCCTGGCGATAGAGCGAGACTCTGTCTCTCAAAAAAAAAAAAAAAAAAAAAAAAGAAAATAGAATATATGAAGACATCTCAATAACAAAGGTTAACTACTGATACACAAAAACTATAATCTCAAAATAATTGTGCTGTATCATAATCATCAACATACTGTATGATTCCATTTATATAATATTCTAAGAAATGCAGACTAATGCATAGTGGTATCACAATTATAATTATCAACATACTGTATGATTCCTTTTATATAATATTCTAAGAAATGCAAACTAGTCTAGTTTAAGCGCAATTCTCGGTTGCACTGGCATGCGATGGCCGCAGTGAAGTTGGGAGGAGGAATTAGAGACAGGAGAAACGGTTTTGGGGGTGACGGGCATGTTCATTTCTCAGTTGTGGCAGTGGTTTCATGGGCATACACATATGTCAAAATTTATCAAATTATGCACTTTATGTGTGGTTTATTATAAGTTAATGGGGAACCGAGTTCTCCAGTTCTTCACCTTCAACTTCTCAAGGTTGTAATCTGCACATCCATAATTCAGGCACTAAGGGAACACTCGATTACAAGGACAAAGAAAGAAAGCTAGCAAACAATTCGGCCCAAGAAGTCCATAAATCCATCCAAGACTTGCTGAGCAGGAGGTAAAACAGAAAAGAGCGAACCCAGCAGCTGACAGGAACAGTCACTGCGGAGCGCCAAGTCCAGAAAGAAACAGCTGTGGGCTCAGCCCAAGCCCCTCCCCATGTTCATGCTGCCTGTTCTTTCTCTGTAAACCAAGCCAATGTTTAACTGCACTG
Source organism: Cacajao melanocephalus (assembly GCA_963573385.1). Taxonomy (NCBI): domain Eukaryota; kingdom Metazoa; phylum Chordata; class Mammalia; order Primates; family Pitheciidae; genus Cacajao; species Cacajao melanocephalus. Next base: position 48,186 of record CAUYLG010062962.1, on the reverse strand, counting down.
GACCCGTGGTCAGCTTCTCCCACCTCCTCTGCCTCGCTGAGCACCTTGATAGCCTGCCAAGAGGGACAAAGTCCATACCTGCAAGGACAAGCTACTGGCCCTATAAGTATGAGAGGGGTCGGGGTGGGAGGGAGCCCAAGACGGGCCAGGTACAGACTGGGAAGTCCTGAAGGGCATTCCGCCTGTCCCCCTCCCCAGGCACCACCATCAAAGATGAAGTTAGTCCTGGGGTGGGAAGTGGAGTTCACAGTTACCTGCACCCCTGTATCATCTATACTAGTCTCCTCAAAATTCTAAAATGTGCTAGCATTTTCTCCGTGAGATGGCAGAGACCACATCCCCATCCCAGAAAGGAATCACTCTCTTAGCTCGCTTTCTCAAAAGGATGCTCTGTGGTGTCACTTGTAAAGTTCCAGCCAATTTCTTAAGGCATAAACGGACGGTCTTCCGCTTGAGCAGCAGAAGAGCAGGGAGCATCCATGAAGAGTTCTGTGCTGTCCTCGGCATGAGCCTGACCAGCACGGGCCTGAGTCATTAACTACACTTGGTAGCACATTGCCACGCACCGCTACATGAACCGTTGCTTTTATATGAACAAAAGAAAAGTGCTTCTTATTTCTCCTGATTCTCTGTTATCTATCAGCAGCATAGGGCTAACGGCTTTCCTTGCTGCCAAGGGAATCTTCTTTGCATGGGCGTCCCCGTGCACCCTCTTTACAGGCTGGAGCTGAGGCATCCTTCCCCTCCAGGCCCTTCTGAGAGTTCCTGCTGTGTACCTCCTGCCGTGGCCTCACATGGGGACTCCAGTCCCAGGCATTCTGGGTGTTGAGCAAGCCGGTCTGCCAGCAGCCAGGGTCCAGGCAGTTGGAGAGGTCTGAGCTGAAGGCCCGTGTTCTGAAGCACCCAGGACCTGGGTATTGGAAGACTGAGGCTCTTAAAGAGGAGTTGGAGGGGACGGGGAGGAAGAGAGGGCCTGTCCTCACAAAACGTGGTGTCCAGCTGGTGTCCTGAGACTAGCAGAGAAATCAAAGATTCTTGGCATAGGTGACTTCTGCCCCTAGTGACATTTCAGCAACCTGGACTTAGAGACTAAGTGAAAACGTTGGCAGTTTTCTCGTCTGGGCTGAGACAGGCCGGAAGGTGATTTAAACTCCCTGCTGGCTATGGAGAGTCCCATCACCAGATCCTCTCCCGCCACCTTCTTCCCACGTCACGTCTCCTGCATTATCCAGCATCTCCTCGTCCCACGACTGGAGCTTTAGGTGGGCAGGCCCTAACAGAAAACCAAATTTGCTTTCCCTCCTGGCAGCGGAGGGTGGCGGGCCGGAGGAGTAGTTCAAATGCACAGCTTCTTCAGCCGCCTCTCCAGCTCAGGGCCCCATCCCCGAGGCTGCCGTGCCACTGGGCACGGTGTCACTACTACTCAGGACTCACACGGGCCTCCCCCTGCCCAGGACGGAAATACTCAAGGAAGGGGTGGATTTTACCTACTCCCACACTTCTCTCCAATGACCCACATTTACTGTTTCCAATTCTTTTCTCCCCATCTTTCTCATTATCTTACATCCATTTTAATCAGTTATTGCCCCCAGCCCTCCACTGTAACCACTCTTATCAAGTCCATGACTTCCAAGCTGCTAAAACCCACAATCAATTTCCTTTCCTCATTTTCTTAACCTGTCTGCAGCCTTTGCTGTGGTTAATCTCTCCCTCCTCCCTGATATAATTTTATGCAAAATCCTTCCTTCTCTTGGTTTTCATCCTACTTTACCAGCTTCTCATTTTCTGTCTCCTCTGCTGGTTTCTCTTCTCCCCGACCCACTAAAGGCCCTTTCTTTCTTTTCTCAGACCATCGAAATGCTAAGGATGCCCACATACACACGTCCAGCCAGATCTCGCTCACAAACTCCAAACTCACATTCTACCGTCCGGTTGCCATTTCCACTTGAACATCTAATAGACACCTCAGCTCAACATTCCCAAATTTCACCCCTTATTTTCCCTTCAAAACCTGCTCCTCTGGGGCTAGGCACAGTGGCTCATGCCTGTGCCTTTGGGAGGCTGAGGTGGGCAGATCACTTGAGGCCAAGAGTTTGAGAACAGCCTGGCCAACACGGTGAAACCCCGTCTCTGTATAAAAATAATAAAACAACAACCACAACAAAACCCTCGTGGCCTCTCGTGGCTTCCACACCTCAGTGAATGGCAACTCCTTCCTTCCAGTCTCTTGGGTGAAAACTCTTGGTTTGTTTAGATGGGTGGTAGCAGTGGAGGGGCTGAGAAGTGATCGGGTCCTGCACATCGCATGAGGGGACTCTAGTCCCAGGCATTCTGGGTGCTGAGTTACTCACTCTGCCAGCAACCAGGGTCCAGGGAGCTTCCAGGACCTGGGTGTTTGGGTAGAGTCAACAGTTATGAGAGCTGGAGAGAATGAAGGATGACTCCAAGATTTTTGCCTGATAACTGATCATCTTCTGCCCTCACTCCCCTATACTGAGTTCTCAACATAGCGGCTAGAGAGATTATTTTAAAATGTAAGATTACTGCTGCTCAAAAGCCTGCCCTAGGTCTGAATGTCACTAGAGTAAAAGCTAAAGTCTGAGAGTGGCCAACCTGCCATAGCTGATCTGTCCCTCCCTGTCCCCAGCCCGTTTGCTTCACTGACCTCTCTTTCTATTCACTGGCCCAGCTCCAGCCTTGAGTCCTCCTCAAACAAGCCAACCAGGCTCTTGCTTTGTTTAAACCTCTGTTTCCTCTGCCTGGAGAAAAGCACGTCCCGCCCCCCTGCCCCACAACAGTCACATGGCCAGTTCTCTCACTCCTGGCAAGGCTTTGCTCAAATGCTCTCAATGGCCACCCTTTAAAAAACTGCCACCACCCACCCCACATTCCCTATCCCCTTTACCTAGGTTTCCTTGTTCTTTTCCTGTAGCACTCACTAATTCTGGAATGCCGTCTAATTTACTTATTTATCCCATTTACTGTTTGTTGTTGGTCTCTCTGCCCTAGAATGTATGCCCTATGAGGACAGGGAATTGGTCTGTTTTGTTTCTCGATGTATCTCAACCACCTGGAACGATTCCTGGCATATGCTACGTACTCAGTAAGTATTTGTTGGTGAACGATACAGGCAGGCTCAGGGCTTGGCTGGGTATGCACCGAGGCAACTGACAGAGACTGGAAATTTAGTAGGATGAAGCAGGTGCTTTGGGGTGGATCAGCCACAGGTCCTGGATAGCAGGGAGATTATTTACCTAGGAGACGATGGAGGTGGCCATCCCTCTCACCCACCTCCCTAAAAGCCTCCCTATTGCTTCTGATTTCAGATGGGCTTCTTTGGATCACTTTCTCAGCTTCCCTGCCTTTTGACTACGGTTTTCAACTGTTTGCCCGTGTTCCATCATAGCCTTGCCTCAGCCCTTTCCCTGCTCTGGAACTTGTTTCAAATTAGATCTACCAAATGTTGATGCTGGAGGAAACCAAAGAAGATGTCACTTACATTTTTAGTTTGGAACTAAATTGTGGTTTGAGGACTTCTTCATCCCTGAGCTTCTCACCAAACAAATACTACTACAGTCAAATTCCTGGATTACCCTCCCCTTTCCACCAAGCACAAAACCGGCTACTTGGAGCTGTGAATTTAAAGAAAGGGCCCAGAAGCAGGATACATTCCTGGAGAACAGCACACCCTGGAGTACCCCAGCATCCTCTCCAGGGCTTGCTCAGAACACTCTTCCCATGCCCAGGAGCCCAGGCCCTAATCTGAGACTAGTGAGTTCAAATAAAAGCACTGAACCAGGAGGAAAGGGGTGGAAGCACTCTACAGGGTCTCCATTCTCCCCAGCCTTCTTCCCACATCAGCAGCAAAGGGTTCTCTCAGGAAGAGGCAAAGAGACAAGAAGATGACAAGATGAAGTTTAAGGGCCCATTCTCTGTAGGAGTTTGCTTTGCCTGGGAGGTGAGAGGAGTTAACTGATGACAGAAAGGTTAAACTGCTGGGAACGCCAAAAAAAAAAAACAGAAAAATAGGCTGTTCTAGGTTCCTCTACTGACCACACACATCTTTCATCAGCCCACTTCCCTCTGCAGAGGAGCCATTTCACTAACCCACCTGGTGGCCCTGGGTGACTCATGCCCTCCAGAGCAAACCTGGGCCCCTGCCTGCAGCTCCCCAGTCCCTCATGACACTCCCCTCCAGCTGCTGTCATCCATCACTGAACAGGGAAGAGGAGTGCTCAGGCCCTGCACTCGATAAGGGAAGAAGTCAAGGGTAGGTGGTGTAAGGGTTAAACAAAGAGAACTTGATGGGATGGCAGGACTCTCAAACCTGTCAGGACCCTCCACTGGAATCAGCGTGCTGGAAGGCAGGCTCTACCCACGCAGATGGAGACACTGCCGCCACCCTGCTGCCTCCGCCACCCCACACAGGGCCCACATGAACAACCAAGGGCCGTGAGTGCTCTTCTCCCACACAAGACACAGGCAACACATTCCCAGGCCCACACAGACTCACCAAAGAGCCCTGGGACCCAAACATTGCCAGACAAAGGGCTGGGGAGAGCCCCTTATCCCCCGCGCTCCAGTCACTGCCCCCCTCCACGTTCCCCTGTCAGCCAGTGGTTTGCATTAGACCTGGAAGGCACTGGCTCCCACCTCTTCGTGCCATTCCTGCTAATTCTCAGGCCAACCTTTACCCAATTCCAGAGAGGCTTGGGGAAAGCTGCTCACCTCCTAATCTCTCTACCACGTGAGGAGCTAAGCTGGTTACCAGGTTCCAGACTCAGAGTCCAAATGCCAGCTTAGTCCCCAAGTCTCCTGCTTTCGCCCTGGGCCGGCTCTGTCTCTCCTCATTCTCCAAAGGGAGGGTGCTCGGGACTAAATTCCTGAACAAGCATGTGGAGCATCCAGCACTAGATAAAAAGTGGGTAGACCTTCCCTCTTGCCTCGCAGTGCAAACTGAGCAAAGTCCTGTGATTTCAGGCCACCGGCCAGAAATGTCTAGGAAGAAGGGACACATCAGCCCATTCCCATCCTTCTGGAAACATTCAAGTTAACCTGCAACCCAGGGCCAATCCCCAAAGGCCACAGACCTGGGACCCAGACTCCAGGGGCCCAGGGCATCTCTCCTGTGTTCTCCCCCAGCCCCCGCCCCTCCACTCTGTATTGAAGGCTTTCTGTCTCCAAAATCACAGTGAGACTGAAGCTGGATGCATTCAGCAGCTCCTACCCACCTGCAAAAGCGTAGGTGTTGCATTAAAGGACCTCAAGTCCTGTGGCCCACGAACTTGCCACTCCTCTCATCATGTTCCCTGGTCACCTACCTCTGTATTCCACATTCCTCCAGGCCCCGTGCAGTCTTACTACATAATCAGACCTGGGAGCCCCAACCCCATAAGCTTTACACATCAGCAAGGGGATATTCCTAACCCACTGGCCACCCAGCACCCTCCAGTATTTGGGAAACCCCTCTGGGGCTTCCCACGGAGATACAAAATTCCCTGAATGTGGGTTAGTGGTTGGAAAATTTCTGTCGCAGGTGTGGGGATCGCAGAATCACCCGAGGGGGCTGGAAGAGAGGGGAATAAGAAGCCAATGATGGCACAGTAAAGAGCCGGAGGTAATGCTCCCCGCACCGCACGCACACATTTGTACTGGGAAATTGTTTAACAAGGGGGCCTATACTAGAGGCGCTGGGTGATGGATGGCTCAGGGAGCCTCACTATGCCAGCAAAGTAGGAAAAAGACACAGGCCGAGGCTGAGGAATCTTAAGACCACAGAACAGTTTGGTATCAACCATCATCATCGACAGAGCCACTATTTATTAAGTTCTTTACACACATTATCTCTAATCCTTACATGAACCTTGAAAGGCAGGCATTATTATCTCAACTTGCAGGAGCGGCCACTGATGCTCTGAGAGCTGACGTAACTTGTCCAAGACCACAGAGTGTTAGTAGCAGAGCCAGAGTCCAAACTCTCATCCCCCAGTCCCAGCTTGTGCTCGCATTTCTACGATGCCATGTTAAAACAGAAAGAGCCCTGGGCTAGTCACCGAACCTCTCTAGGTCTTAGTCTCTTACAGAGAGTCCTTAATGACCTCTAAGGGTCCTTCTAACTCCAGAATTCTATGCATCTATGGAACTCCCAGAGGGGCCGTAAGCACAGGAGATGAAAGTATCCTCCTTCCAGGGGTGGGTGGGGTGGCACGAGGGCTCTCACCTCCCCCATTTTTGTAGCAGAGATAGGGAAACCTCCAGACGTTGCCTAAGCCAATGATCTCCCCGGCCACCGACAGCACGAACTCCATCTTGTTGTTCCAGTGCCCCCGCTCCAGGGTGCCATCTTCCTCCTTCTTTTCCATGACTGGATATGCTGGTTTTGTCTCTCCATTACTGGTTGTGCCTGAGACCCTGCTATCCATCCCACCTGGAAAACAAGTGGGACGCTCTGTTACTGTTGGGAACCCAAGAAGGAAAGCCCTCCTCCTCCTTTTACCAACAAATCTGTAAGGGAATGAACGCACTGGAAGAGGTGAATTTCCACTCGCTTCTCTGTAGGCCCAGGCCCTCCTTAGCGTCTCTCACTGGTAAAGGTGGGGGACAGCTGCTACTGAGATTATACATTCCTTTCCTGTTTCAGGAAGAAAGGGTTGGTGCTGAAGGACAGCCTTTGCTTCCACTATAAGGCCCTCTTGGGTTGAGGTTTGTGGACACAGAGCATCCTGTTCACGGGCCCCTGTGCTAAGTTCTCCCTGCCGCCCTGCAGTCAGCCTGGTCGGGATTCGCATGTGCTTCAGTCTCTTCACTCCGTATGCTGGAGAACATTCAAAGGATGGCATATTACATGTCCCCAAAGCCACCAATTTCCCTTGCAGGAATTTACCCTCAGGAAATAACTGTGACTGTGAGTAAAAGGTGTAGCATTAGGATATTTATTGTTTATAACAGCAAAAAATCAGAAAGTACATAAATGGTCAAAAATGATAGGTATGTTGATAAATGATGGCACACTCGCATAATGGACATACAATCATTAAAACCTGTGTTACAGAAACACGTCTATCAGCACAAAAGGAGGTTCACAATATATAGGAAAAGCAGTACATACAATATGATCATGCTTGACAAATATTTTATAAAGTATTTATAGGCACGGAACGATTGAGATGTCGACCAAAATGTTTCTCTTTCAGCAGTTGGATTATAGGAACATTTCCTTATCTGTATTCTCTACATTTACATCCAAGAATATGTTTTACTTTTGTCATATAAAAATGAAAGCCAGTTTTTAAAAAAATCCTGTCAAAAGACTGGGAGAGGTTGAGTGGAAAGAGGAATTGTGAAGATGAGGTGATATGTCTAAGCACTCCTATGTCTTTCTGAAATCAACAGAAGGGAGGGATGAACCACATGCTCTTTTTCTTTCCTGGTGATGACAAATGTAGGAGTGTGTGACGGTAGAGAAGATGACATAAAATAAAAAGTCACAGTTTCAACCATTCACTGTCAGAAATGGTCCATTCCAGACCACGGCTGGGAGTGAGGATGGCTGGATGTGGTTCACATTTAGTCAGCAACTACTATAGACTAGGCACTTCGCATACATTCATTTCATTCTCACTGCAGCCCTGAGACGTAAGCATTATGACCTCCACTTTATAAATAAGGAGGCTGCAGCTCAGAGAGGTTAAATAACGTGACTGCTGCTGCCATGTAGCTAGTAAATTGCACAGTCAGGACTTCCACCCACTCTGCCCCTGCTCTTTCAGTTCCATCCCTTTGACTACGTTGGCTGCCTAGTTTCATTGGCGTGTCTACTGTAAGCATCTTCTAATGACTCTGCCTTGATTTTGCACCGTGGCCTCTTTTCTGGAGAAGTAGGCAGGTGGACTTTTTTCTAAGCCTCAGGTAAAGTTCACGTTAACAGAACTTTCTCAGAAGTAACCCCTTCTGGCCACAGACTCTCCTGTGGCTCTGACCCAGAAAGTTAGAAAGTCAGGGAACAGCAGGCATCTATGTTTATTTGATAAATTAGGGAATGAGGTCCAAAGATTGCGGACTGCAAAGGAGAAACCCAAGTAACTGGTTCCAAGAAGGCTCCTCGGTGCTTTCGGGAAGGTTGTCTAAGGTACTGATTGTGCTGTCCTCCCCTCCCTTTACCAGCTGATGGAACTCGCCCAGTGACGGAAAGCCTTCCCTTCTCCATCCTCCCAGACCCTACGAGAAACAGTAGCCCTTTCCTGACTCCCTGAGCCTCATGAGAGCTGCTTCTCAGAGGTAGCTTGTTGTGTCTGAAAGGCCATGAGCTGTAGAGCAGATGAGGCTAGGTTCAAACTTTAGTTTTTCTCATACCAATGCCTGACTTCAGGGAAGTTAATGAATGACTCTGAGCCTTAGTTTGCTCATCGGTAAAAGTGGGGATGATAGATAGGATATACTTAGCTGTAAGAATTAAATGAGGAAATGTACATATATATATATATATACACACACACATATGCACTTAATAGAATAACAGGTACTCAAATTTTCATTTTCTTTCAGTCCTGTCAAAGAGTTGATCATTGTCTCATTTCTCAGAGAAGAAAGACTTTGTTTTCTGGGAGTTAAATCCAATTGTCTTTCCTCTCAATTTAGGACTCTTTCTTTCCAAATCACATTGTCCTTTAAGTCAATAGCCACCCAAGTTTCAGAGTCAAGAAAATAGCATACAATCTTTGCATTGGCACACATAAATGTCAGAAGCATATTTTCTAGGAGAGGATTTAAAAAAAAAGTCCTTTGGTTGTAAGTCCTATGGACCCCACCAACCTGCAGTCTGAGACCCAGAAACAGAAAAAAAAAAAAAGAGAAGAAAACATTTCGAACCTTAGTTGAAGTTGCTGCCAGAGGTCCAGTCAGGGGGGAAGAATTATCTAAGGGGCAAGGGGAAGGTGCTGGCTATTTAAAGTGTGGTTCCGGAACGCCTCTGTGGCACTTGTAATTCTAAACTTGGCCCAACCCACATTCCACTGTTGTGCCTCCCCCTCCCCTTTTCTGCCCTCCCCTCGGCCACTGGACAACGCACACAGGAGTGATTTTTCAGTCTGGGGAGTGTGCACACAGCGGCAGGTCTGGCCAGTTGCTGGTGAGCTTAGGAAGTATGCTCTTTTCCCCCGAACTCATGTGCTCTTCCCACTTGGCGACCTCGGGGTCTCTCGGGAGGGCTGCTGCCTCCCACCCTTGTCTCCAACACAACTGCTCCTCTCAGTCCATCAAGAATGGGTGTCCTTTTGGTCAGGTCCTGTGTACATTAATTTAAAAATACATTTATCTTACCGTTTTGCAGCTTGCAATGTGGAATAGGCAATGATTTGGGAAAAAGAGACACAGATTACAGAACTCTGAGATGTCAGAAAAACTTCCCAAACACACACATTTATGCACATATGGAAGAAGTCTGAAAAACATATTCACTAAACAGTGAATAGTTGCTAAACAGTGAATAGTTGTTACATTTGCAGAGTGGAACTGAGATCAAGAGATGGCAGTAAAGAGATATTTTTCTCCACTCCATCAATCGTTTAGATTTTAAAATAATAGGCTAGCATTTTAAAATACTTTTGACTCAATAGAGAAAAGTTAAGTGCCAGCATTTGAAATAAAGCGAAGCCCTAAATCTGTCATAGGTGAAGGAGCTGGCAGTGAGCACGAGGCACAGGTCATCCAGGGAGCTTCGTTTTTCTGCAGGAACAGCCCATGGTGGCAGCTTTGAGAGCAGTTCATTCAGGCTGAAGTCTAGGACAGGGCAGAGTCCCAGCTCAGCCACACGCACAGCGCGTGCAGTGGAAACACGCTCATGGTTGGCACTGGAGAGTGTGGGGTCTGAGTCCCGCGTATGTCACTTTCTAGCTTGAGATTTCAGGAGACGATGAGTGACTGTGAATCGTAGCTCTTATTCACGCTTAAGGGATTATTCACAGTGAGCAGGGAAGTCTTCTTGAAGGAGAGGGGACGGAGAGATCCCTGAGCAAAGCTGGGCTCTGGCCAGACTGTGAGAATGAGTTGGGTAGGGGATGTGGCAATGAGTCAGTGAGGTGACAGAGACATCTTGAGACGACAGAGAGGTGAGGAAAGGAAGATGTATGGGGGAGTCTAAGGTAGTTTCCATTTATTTGATCCCTCATCTAACTCGACGGCGTGGGATAGGGGCAGGGAAACACTGCATGGTAATACCTGGACAGCTTCCCAGGAGCTTCTATTATTATTCTTATGTTTCAGCTGCTCCTGTTCCTCTCCCCTTTCAACCCTTTCATCTGTTAGATTGAGCTGTGTAAAGCAATAAACCAAAAGCACCCCGAGACGGGCTACAAACTCATGTAAAAAAAGACCATCTTCAAAGCAATGCTACTGACTTCCATTTTTACTGATCATTGAGTGGTACTTACTAATGGCCTACAAAGCATTATAAACTTTGGCATTTGTAATCCAAAATTACTAGATAACTGGTGTTTTCTCAGATACCATTCGGCCTTTGGCAATGTTGCACCGCCCTTCTGTGTCCTCACATATGCAAACAGTTGCAATGTCAGTTTTCAGGAAAGACTGTCAGTGATAAGGACTTCATCAGGCTTATCCTGAGTTGGTTGTGAGTTGCTGCTCTTGTATTAAGGAAAGTTGCCTTTACTTACCAACCCTTTTGTTTTTACATAACTGCTGCCATGTTACCATTTTGACTGCTAGTTTATTCCTCTCCAAATCGTTGTTATCCCCACTTTCTTTTTCCCCTATAAAGTGAGAATGGCTCCGGTAGGTTTTTTGTCCTGCTTAGGTTGACAAAAGTTAAAGAAAAAAAAAAAAAAGCTTGAGAACCACTGGTAGATAAATGTTGGTGACAGTCCCTCACAACTTCCCGTCTGGGGTTCGGCACAAATCAGGCATGACTAGCCTTGCATCTACCTCACGTTGCCGTCGTCCTTTGGTCTGCTGGGTGAAAAGTCAAGAACCCTGAACACAGGTAACACCACAATCAGTATTTAAGGGTTCTTACTCAACAGGTTGCATACATTTTAAGACTCACTAAAGACTGCTAGTGAGGATAACTGAAGGCTGTGCGCTTCCAGGACTGTATAAAACAAAGTGAATCATGCCAAAAGCAGGCCTAGGAGGTCCTCATCTGTACCAAGTTGATCCCAGGTATATTTAAATGATAGTACACCATGATACACTCTCCCCAAATGTTCTTTCCTAGGAGTGGAATAAGAACAAATAAAATGTATGTAGTTTGACATTTAAATGTAGTTTGACATTTCACAGAAACAAGTTTTAAAAGGAGCATTATTTGTTTCAAGAAAGAATGTTTCTGAGCAACATCAAGGCGGCAAAGGAAGCGGTGAGCTCTCCTCTGGAGACCGTTCAATTAAGAGATGTAGTTCTGTTGAGCCATAGGAGTCAGAAACCTGTTGACTTTTTGGATCCCTTTTCAAATAGCACATGGAAAGAAAAGAGCAAGTAGAATAAACAACGAATTACGGCTTGCTATAACTGAAATAATTTGAACAGCAAAATGAATAATGATTGTATTGGATTGCAGCCCGAAGAACAAAGTTCACTAGTAAGTTCATGCTGATACAAATAACCAAAAAGTTGGTAAGTGGGGAAGAGACGATTGGTATTCCTTACAGTAGAATTTCAATTAATAAATGTAGAAGGATGCCAAGCATGGTGGCATGCACCTGTAACCTCAGCTACTCAGAGAGGCTGAGGTGGGAGGATTACTTCAGCTCAGGAATTTGAGGCAAGCCTGAGCAAGACCCCATCTTAAAGAGAAAGAAGTGTTAACAAATGCAGAAGGGAAGAGAGAAACAGAAAATCACCACTAGACAAGCACCACTATAATAATGGTTGCAGACGAGACCTACCAATGAATGCTAAAATGAGTGGGTGCAAGCTCAAGGAGGAACAGAATTTTTACAGTCTCAAAATATCTCTCCCAAGATATTTATTAATTACAAAGGGAAAAAATAGTAATTTTGAAGTAGAAAAGCCAGGCAGAAACCACCTTAACCAAATGGCCAAGGTCAACCTCACCAGTAATAAGACAGTAATAACACAGCAATATCTCTATCATGAGCCATCGATATAATGTACTAAGAGGGACAGAACATTTCTGTGGTATTCTCACCAAAAATGTGGTTCAATCACAAGAAACATAAGACAAACCCAAAGTGAGGGGCATTTGACAACATAACTGATCACTACTCTTCAAAAGTGCCAAAAACTGATCACTACTCTTCAAAATCATGAAAGACAAGATAGAAAAGAAAGACTGAGGAACTGTTTTACGCTGCAGAAGACTAATGAAAAATAACAACTAAAGGCAATAACAACTAAATAATAACAACTAGAATGGGATCCTAGATAGGATCCTGGAATAAAGAAGGACATGAATGTAACAACTGGTAGAAGTTGCATAAGACCTTTAGTTTAATGATACTCTCTCAATGTTAATTTCCTCATTCTAACAATTGTACTCTGGTGTGAAAGATGCTAACATTAGGGGAAGCTGAGTGAAAGATAGATGGACACTCTCTGTGCTATTTTTGTAATTTTTCTGTAAGTCTAAAATTAGCTTAAAATCAAGTTTTTTTGTTTTCTGGTTTTTTCTTTTTAAGACTTTTGTTTATACTCTATCACAGCCCAAGTACTTGACCTGCTGTGAAAAGCTCTGGGATGTTACATGCAGAAACCAGAGGTGTCACTGAAAACTTAGAAGACTTTTCTGTTTGATGCCAGATGGGATAATTTACCTGAATTCTATAAGCTCCAATTTGTTTTTCTTCCTTCCTTTCTTCCTTCCCTTCTTTCTTTCATTTCTCTTTCTTTCCTTCCTTTCTCTTTTTCTCTTTCTTCCCTTCCCTTCCTCCCTCCTTCTCTCTCTTCTTTCTTTCTCTCTCTCTCTCTCTTTCTTTCTTCCAGATGAGCATCTCACTCTATTGCCCAAGCTGGAGTACAGTGGTACAATCATAGCTCACTGCAGCCTCAACCACCCAGTCTCAAAGGATCTGCAAAACTCAGTCTTCGAGTAGCTGAGACTACAGGTGTGGGATTAGCAAGTGATTTAACTACCTCTTTAATTACCACCATGCCTAGCTAATCATTTTTTAACCTTTTATAGAGAAGGGGTTCTTGCTATGTTGCCCAGGCTGGCCTTAAACTCCTAGCCTCAAGCAATCCTTTTGCCTCAGCCTCCCAAAGCACTCCATGCCAGACCCAAGATCTGAAAGAAACAAGACTTATGAGAAAGAATATTAATAACATTAATCATTACCATTACTAATATTTGTTGTGCATTTCAAATGTGCCAGGCATGGTGCTAAGTGCTGTACAGGCACCATCTCTCTTTATCCTCAGAACAAACCTATGACCTAAGAATTATGGACATAACCATTTTAAAGATAGGAAAACAAAGGCTTAGAGATAATTAAATCTCTTGCTAGGCCACATAACTAGTAAATGGTAGACCCAGGATTTGAACTCAGATTTGTAGAATTCTAAAGTCCATTATTTATTTATAGCTACCATGCTGTACTTTAATTCAGGGTGGGGGGAGGCAAGAAAAACACTAAAAAGCATAACTCTAGTACTGTTTATTTTGGCTATTGCTGGCCCGTGGGATTAAATATATCTTTCTTGGCAGTCGGCTTGAGTACTCCCTATAACGAGGAGGTGTTCTCGGCTGTCCCACCCTCCCCTAGCCGACCACGCGCACACCGTGACAAAGAACGAGAAAGAAGTCCCTCAACCAATGCCTGGCCGAGTGGAAGCTCTTCATCTACAACCCGACCACTGGAGAGGTCCTGGGGCACACCGCCAAGAGCTGGGGTTTGATCTTGCTCTTCTACCTAGTTTTTTACGGGTTCCTGGCCACGCTCTTCTCATTCACGATGTGGGTTATGCTTCAGACTCTCAACGATGGGATGAGGTTCCAAAATATCGTGACCAGATTCCTAGCCCAGGACTTACGGTTTCTCCAAAACCAGTAACTGCATTGGAATATACATTCAGTGTGTCTGACCCAACTTCCTATGCAGGGTACATTGCAGACCTTAAGACGTTTCTAAAACCACGTACTTTAGAAGAAAAGAACCTCACAACCTATCCTGATGGAGCACTTTTTGAACAGAAGGGTCCAGTTTATGTTGCACGTCAGTTTCCTGTTTTGTTACTTCAAGCATGCAGTGGTATGAGTGATCCTGATTTTGGCTACTCTAAAAGAAAACCTTGTATTCTTGTGAAAATGAACAGAATAATTGGATTAAAGCCTGAAGGAGTGCCAAGGATAGATTGCGATTTCAAGAATGAAGATCAAACAAATATAACATCTTATCCTCATAATGTAATTATAGACTTAAAATATTTCCCATACTATGGGAAAAAACTGCATGTGGGGTATCTACAGCCATTAGTTGCTGTTCAGGTCATCTTGGCTCCCAATAGTGCTGAGAAAGTAGTAACAGTTGAGTGCAAGATTGATAGATCATCTAACCTAAAAAGCCAGGATGATCCTGACAAGTTTTTGGGACGATTTATGTTCAAAATCACAGCACGAGCATCGTATGAGTAGGATATCTCCACAGAGTAAATGTTGTGTGGTCTGTCTTCATTTTGTATCAGCTGGACCTGCCATTGTGGAGTTATGAGGCCACCTTGGAGAAAGGTGTGTGGCACATGACGCTGGGTAACATCATAACGTGCTTCCAGATCATAGGGTGCAGTGTCCTCTGAAGTAAACTGCCTGCTGCCTCTGCTGCCCTTTGAACCAGTGTACAGTCGCCGGACAGGGACCGGTCAATACCTGATTCCAAACACGTAGGATGGGGATCTTGTCCTTTTTTTATGTGGTCTAATTGCCAAGTGTCTAAAGCTTAATATACTGTGCTGTGTAAATATTTTAAGGATGTAACACTGGTCAACTATCATATTTTGATGTCAACAAAATTTTAGGGATAAAATGATACCCGGCCTACATCAAGTGACTTCATAGCTGCAACAAGTGTGGTGTGTGGAGGAGTTCTGTATGTGAGGAAGGAAAACAGAAAATAAAAGTGTATTTGAAAAATATTATCTTGGGTTCTTTGTAAAATTTATTTTTTACATGCTGAGCTAGTCTGGATCTTTTTGATTAACAGCACAAACTTTTTGTTGTAAAACATGTAAAAAAAATATTGGGATTATTGTTTAGTGCTGGAACTGTCTCCTAAAGTATTTTAGGCTGTAGATAAAAGCATTTTTAGGTTAGCCAGTATGACTATGCACCTAATTTTTTATGAGATTAAATTCGTAAGACTTAATTTGTACAACAGTTTGTGAAATATCTTGTTACTTCTTTTATTTAGCAGACTGTGGACTCTAATAAAGTATATAAATTGTGAAATATAAAAAAACATAACTTTCTTAAGAGGTGAATCATTATTCATGACAGAAAAATGTTGCTTTCACTGAAAATCTCATCGGACTTGAAGAATACTTTAAAAATATAATCAAAAGGCTCTCTTCCTATCCCAATGTGTTCCACAATTCTCTCCTACTGCTCTGCCCTCCCTATTAAGGAAGGAAAATCATACCTTTTGTCTTTAACTCTAGAAAAGTAATTTTGGTTATTTTCCAATTGTATCCTATTTCTTCCAATCCCTGTTTCCCTGATTTCTTGTCTGACTGTCAGAGTACAGAGAGTTTGCAACGCTTATGTAACTAGTCTCAGTGGGAAGCTCTTGGCTGATGAACAGTTAGTGAGCAGGGGTTCTGAGTGAATGGAGACACCCGGACACTATCGAGCTGTAGTGAGGGATTAGGGCGGAGTGACAACCTTTAAAAGGAACAGCTTCAATCGCTGGACAGTCTTTTATCCTAAACATTTTTAAACACTACTGCAGGACCTTACTTGTGATGAGCACAATATATTGATGCACTGATCACGCAGCTGACTGATGTGGAATGCAGTGTGGCTGGAATCTCATCTCTCATTTCCCAGCCCAGAGAGACAGAGGGGATCCGGAAGGGAAACATGACTATACCGTTCTCATGTGTCCTGGTTCTCCCAAACAAGAAAACACAGACGGGGCCTGCTCAAACTCTGTTGTGTCAATGCCCATGAGCCAAACACCACGAGGAACACACCTAGAGTTACACAAGTTGGGTTCATTGCTCATGGCAACAAGGAAGAGTGCACACAAGGTAAACCGGGGGATGTCTCAGTCAGAGGGTGTCGGTGAGGACTTGTTATCAGATGAATTTGTGTTGGGTGATTTTGAGGAGGCTTCAGGAAGCTGGGCTTTGCTCTGGATTGGATGCTGCGAGGAAGGAGGAATACTTTTATGATTGGGTTTCTTAATGGATTTTATCTAGAAAGCAGGAAGAATGAAGTGAAAAGCTGTGATTGGTAAGGAAGCAGCAGTCACATGCATAGCTGGCGTAAGATGTTTGATCATTTGTGGGGTTTGGACAATGTTTATGTTGTCTGTTCAGACATCATCACAGAGTGGTCTTATTTGTATTTGGATCCACGGTGATCACAGGGTGGCCTTGCACGACATTGGTATGTTGAATTGCTCATGTTTAACAGGAGAACACCAGGCCAGCTCCTAGCAAGACAAAGCCTAATTGATAGTGTCAGTCCAATTTCCAGCTGTCAGGGGCTTCTTTTCTCTTTCTCAGGCCTAACCGCCACACACACTCGGAGAGGTGAGCTGATGTAACAGAAAGTGGTAACTGTAGCAAGAGGAAGGCACCTATATCTGTTCTCAAGCCCTTGGCCACGGGTTTTCACCCCTCTTTCCTATATTCTCCTCCTTCACACTAAGCCCAATCCCAACTTTCCCCACCCTTGTTATATCTTACCCCTATTCCATTTAAAAATATATACATATTTTTTTCTGGCATAGTTTGACATCATTGGGTAATTTTCCTCCCAATTATTCCATAAGATTATGATTTTACATTTTATGAATCAGAAATCACAAAGCATGAACTGTGAGTCTGAGGAAATTGTTTCAGCGGGCCTTGTATCAAGTAAGAGAGAAAGGATGAGGAGAGGCTGACCTTTCTTTTACACTAATATCCCACCTGTTTCAGTGGATCACCTGCTTCATTAACAATTTTAAGTTACGGCTAATGGCCATGCAGATGATAAAGCTGCCCCAATCCACCCCTCCTGACTTCCCTCTCCAACATATTCCTCCTCTCCCATCATTCTTTTTCTCAAGATGGCCTATTTGTTCCAGTCTCACTTGGCATGCCATCCTTCGTTCACTCTTTACAAATCCTAGCTGTTCTCCAAGTCCCACCTCAAGCCCCACACTTTCCAGGAAGTTATCACTAGTAATTGCAACTAGAGGTTATATAGTCCACATCCCCATTTAAGGAGAGAAACCTTGATTCGGCACCCCGGAGGAGGTAACATACAGTGTCTGTACTATCTGTTAGAAAAATCTAAGTATCGGTCACTACCATGTATTGGAGCTTACCTGTAGTCTTCCCTCTGCTAGGGTCTGAATTTTGCAGCATTTGTCAAGCATTTCACTTAGGCATGTCTGCATCTCTGTTGCATCCCCTGCTGACTCCCTCTCAACTGAACTTCTGTGGCAGTTGGTGCCATCTAACGAACTTAACAGTTAGTCCCTGGCGTGCTGTTCTCTACTTGGTTCCCATGCAAGAGCTTGCGAACTCCTTCAAGGAAGAAAACCCAGTTTCTTCTATTCCCAAGGAATACAATGATGTTGAACACATGTAGGTACTTAATACATATCTGCCAATTGATTAGTGTTAGGTTTCCCTATCAGGTTAGCATTTAAGTGTGTAAATGAGGAAAGGAGGGAAATAAAGGTGAATGTGCATTTTTTCCGAGGTCTATAGCTCACAATGTCTTCCAAAGCAAAGTTAAGGCTGTCAGCATCTTCAATGTCTTCCACAGAGTAGATGCTAATGAGAGGTACAGCTAGGAAAGCAGGAGTATGTGATCCTTCCCTAGGAAGTGATTCCCAACACTGATAGTGTGTCAGAAACACAAAGATACATACACTTATTTTGTTTATATTTAGAGTCAGGGTGTCTCTGTCACCAGGCTGGAGTGCAGTGGCATGATCATAGCTCACTGCAGCCTCAAACTCCTGAGCCCAAGCAATCCTCCCACCTCAGCCTCCCGAGTAGCTGAGAATCCAGATGTGCAGCCACTACTATGGCCAGCTAATTTTTAAACATATTTTTTTAGACAATCTCTCACTATGTTGCTCAAGTCGGTCTTGACCTCCTGGCCTCAGACTCCTAGGCCACTGGGATTATAGTTGTTGGCCACTGGGATTATAGTTGTTAGCCGCTGTCCCAAGCAACAAAGCTATATAAATTTATATAAAGCTATACATATATCTGTCTAGCTATATATATACATGTTACATGTAAGTGACATATAAATTATAGTGTGGGTCCCACTTAAGAGATTTTGATTCAGTATTGCTGTCTGAAGCTCCACAGATGATCCTGGTGCACGATCAGGGCTGAGGACTCTCGTCTGGAGGCTACCACATGAAAAACCGGTCTCTAAGACAGAGCCTGTCCTAAATGCCCCGAGAAGCCACAAGTCTATCATATACTTAAACCGTTCCCAAGTAGGAAGGTGGCACATCCCACTCAGTGCCCCTTCCCAAATCACACAGTTCTCCCTCAGCAATTAGTGAGCTTTTATCTTCACCCTTAACCCTATGGTTCTCCATGTCGGCTACCCTGGGAAACATTAAAGAAATTACTGATGTTTAACGCCCACTCTTAAAGAGAAGATTCTGATTTAATCGTTCTGAGGTGACGCTTGAACACAGATTTTTTAAAAAGCTCTCTGGATGTCTCTAATAGGCAGCTAAGTTTGAAAACCTCTGTAGCCTAATTGCTGCTGTTAGCTAATTTCTTAGTCTATTGTCAGGGAAGATATACTACAGCTGGTCTTATATCTGAAACTCCTTTTCAAAGCCACCCTCAGCTTTCTCTTCTCCAAGATAAATAATCTGAAACCCTTTTATCTTTCCTGAGAGTTCTTCCTTCTCACTCCCACCCACTGTTTTCATTGCTCTCCTCTGGAAGCTCTCCAGGTTCTGAACATCCCTGTCAAGTACTGGTGTCCAAAGCTCCCTCACGGCCCATCTGTGCTGCCTGCTTGCTGGCTGCTAGTGCTGCTTGCCTACACAGCTCTGCAGTGTCAACTGAACCCTTGGTTTCCACCAATGGAGAAACTCAGCAACGGAGAGAGCTCTACCTAAATGTCAGACCAAGAGGCAAAAGCCTAAAGAAGGTCCTGCAGCCTGACTGTTGGACAGGGTGGCCTTCCATAGAGTTCTGCTAGGTGGACAGTGGAGAAGGAAAACTAAAGAAAGGGCATATATGGAGAATGAGTTGAGAGCCAAGTTCAGTGTGATGAAAAAAACGTATAACCTGGGAAGGAGAACTGCAACATTCTAGTCCAGGATATCACCCGAAACAGCCACATCATCTTGGGCAATCCATTTCGCCTTTCCAGGACTCTGTTTTTATGCATAAAACAAGAGAGTAAGACTGGGTCATCCCCAGGCTTCACTTCAGTTCTGAGTCTTCTGCAGCGGATCTCAGGCTTGGAAAGAAAGAGACTGCTGGTCTGATCATCCCCTTTCTAACTGCTCTGGCCACAGACAGTTCTTTCTCCCAGCAACTCTAGTTATTCCAAGAGTTGTTATATTCCTAATTCCAACAGCCAAAGATTATAGCCCAGACCTACCACCACTAGTCTATAAGCTTCCTGAAGACAGGGCAGGGCCATCTACCATCTCCTGAATACAGATAAAAGCCTAGGAGCGCTCGGCTCACACAGCAGACACTTGAAACATTTCCTCAATCTCCAGGAATCAGAGCTCCAAACAATAATGACAGAATAATAGATACTCACTTTTCATCAACTATCATACCTACCAAAACTTAGCACCACATAAAGTCATCCGTATTAGCAGTCATGGCACGTACTAGGCACCTTCACATACATTCTCTCATTTAGTCTTTATTGACAAGCCAGAAAGACTGGCATTATCCCTATTTTATAGGTAAGAAATTGAGCTTCAAAGAGAAGAAAGCTAAATTGCCCGAGATTCCAAAGCTACGAAGTGACACACTCAGGATTTGGATGTCTGTCTGCCCCGGATCCTTCTGCTCCACTCAAGCAGATTTACCTTGCAGAGAATACAAGCTTCAAGGCCCCTCCCTGGCATGGGTGCCTTCCAATCCCTTGTACCTAGTTTTGAATTCTTAATTTTGTGCCATTTTCCATAAAGAGGACCCTCTGCAAATTGTCTAAGCTTCAAGACCTACAAAATCTAGATCCGCCCCCGAACTCAGCTTTCCATGTTAACAGAAACACCACTGTCTTATTAATTTCAGTCTGAGGGTATTTTTCAAACATGAATTCAAGAGGAATCCTTGCCGCTTTCTGCTCTGGGAACCTATGCTGCTTCTTTAAAGAAATGGTAGAGTATGGCTTTGCCTTGAGCCATGTGGACATCGGTCACTCACTATTCTGTCTTCCCACTTACTCTGTGCCCAGGGTACTCTTCTCCCTCGCCAGTCTGTGGATTTTCTCTCTCCCTCACAACAGGCCTTCCTGAGTCCGGCTTTAGCCGGTAGCATGCCTTTCCATGCTGGTTGTCATAGGTCACTTTATTCTGTACTCAATCTGTGGTAATGACTGTGTTCTACCCCTCCTGCTGCTTCTTTTGGTTTGCACTTTGGACTGGAGCCTGCTGCTGCTTTGGGATTGAGCCTCAGCTGCTTTCTGTAGCTAAAAAAGCAGTGCTGTTGTTCACTTGGAGAGGAGTGACTTGAAAAGTGGGGAAGAAGGGGAACTGTTGTATATTTCAATTTGTTAGGTAGGCTCAAATATTGGAATTCAGCTTCTTCTATAACCTCTCGTATTTACCCATCAAAACATTCTAACAGTATTTTTTATCTACTATTCCTTCCCTACATCTTGACCTTAGTTACCAGATCTCTCTTCTTTAGATTTTATATGTATAAAATTTCCCTTTTGTCCCCTCTCTGCAAATCAGAGAGGGTGCAGATACAACTTTGGAAAAACACAGTTTAGCAAAGAAATAGCTTGGGAACTGGGGCTTTCAGGTGAGCTCAGCCTACCATTTCTTTCTCTCTCTGGCCTGTCCGCTTGCCATCTCCTATAGCTTTAATACCTCCCACATAGCTACAACCAGCTGACAAATGAGAAAAATCTTTGCTCAGTACACAAATTATTTATCGTACAATGGTAACTTAATTTGTAATATTAGAAAAACCAGGATAGAACTAGGCGATTTATACATATTTCCAAAATACATTTTCCATGCAGGCATTAGCCATCTTTTAGAAATGTTTTCTGTTTTTGAGATGGAGTCTCGCTCTGTCGCCCAGGCTGGAGTGCAGTGGCGTGATCTTGGCTCACTGCAACCTCTGCCTCCTAGGTTCAAGCAATTCTCCTGCCTGCCTCAGCCTCCCAAGTAGCTAGGATTACAGGCACCTGCCACTACACCAGGCTATTTTTTGTACTTTTAGTAGAGACGGGGTTTCACCCTGTTGACCAGGCTTGTCTTGAACTCCTGACCTCAGGTAATCTGCCCGCCTCGGCCTTCCAAAGTGCTTGGACTACAACCATGAGCCACCATGCCCGGCCTCTTTTAGAAATGTTTAGATATGGCCGGCTGCACTGGCTCATGCCCGTAATCCTAACCCTTTGGGAGGCAGAGGCAGGTGGATCACCTAAAGTCAGGAGTTTGAGACCAGCCCGGCCAACATGGCGAAACCCCACCTCTACCAAAAATACAAAAATTGGCCGGGCGTGGTGGCGGGAGCCTGTAATCCAAGCTACTCAGGAGGCTGAGGCAGGAGAATTGCTTGAACCCAGGTTGCAGTGACCTGAGATCATGCCACTGCACTCCAGCCTGGGTGAAAGAGCGAAACTCTGTCTCAAAAAAAAAGAAAAAGAAAGAAAGAAAGCAAGAAATGTTTAGGTACTATCCTAGTGGTAACAGAAGCATAGAAAAGTTGACATTAGGGTATCTGAGAATCTCAGAGCCATGTAATTCTAAGACATGACTTAGGATGTGTATTAATCCACAGAACCTACAGCGTCAGAATATTAAATATTTTCCAGACAAGAACTGCAAAACACACAAAGCCAGCACACACCCATGCCCTTGCTGAGTTGTAAATGAGTCTGAGGAGTCACCTGGCAGTAGCAGCATGGCAATCCCATTAGCTAGGAAAGAAATCTCTGTTTACTACTGACAAACTTGTGATGAGAAACTTTAAAACTCTGAATTCTACTTTCAGTTTCTTCTCTTGCCTCCTATGTTTTCATACCACACATACTACCACTACCAGTTTACAAATCCCCCAATGTATCCATCCCTAGGAACAAAATAAAAATTCTTGTGATGCACAGGAAAGGACCATTTTCAATGATGCGGAAATCCTCACATTTCCATTTCTGAATAGAAACTACACCAATTTTTGCTGACAGCTTCTAAAAGCACAGGCTGTAGAAGAGAAAAAAATGTATGGAGAGGAAACTAAATATACTTAACCATACATCCTGTGAATACTATAAATTTTAAAATTCAAGATCTGATTCCTTCAGACAGAATTTTTGAAGACTAAAAGCATGCTTTTGTACAGATATTAAAAGGGATATGAACAATCTGGAGGGTGTTTAGAGAAGAATCAGTAGAGTTAAGGAACTCAGAACACAGTTGACAAGATTTGAAGATTTCTATTTTCCTAAGAAGTAAATTTGTTCTACTGAATGCAGGATATTGGCTAAAGGGCAGTTAATAAATACTTCAAACTGCAGCAGTCTTTTAAATGTTAGCCCAAGTATAAAAAGTTACTGCTTTTCTTCTCATGAACATTAAAAAACAAAGACATTACACTTCACCTTTTTCCATCTAACTTGAACAGGAAAGTACGGATAGGGTGAATTTTATGAGTTGGTGCAAAAGTAACTGCAGTCTTTGCCACTGACTGCAATTACTTTTGCACCAGCCTATATTAAGCCTGTGAAAGTTAGCTTCCGCTCTCAGGCACTTCAGTCTGTGTATAATGCAGCACATTCTGTGTGAGTATAGCAGACAGATTCAGAGGTGGCCTCCCACAATCCCTGGCCCCCTGGTGTTCACATCCTTCTGTGATTGTCTCTCAGCATGGGCAGGACCTGGGACTTGCTTCTCACCAATAGAATAGGGCAACGGTGGCAGGATGGATGTGATTATACATACACGTTTACATTACATAGGACTGTAACCTGGTCTTGCTAGCTTTGAGGAAGCAAGTAGCCACGCTGGGAAAGCCTAGGGGCCAAGGAACTGAAGCTGGCCTCTGGCCAGTGGACAAACAAAAACTTAAGGCCCTCAGTCTGACGACCTAAAAGGAACTAAAGGCTGCCAACAACCACGAGCTCAGAAATAGATTCTTCCTCAAACTTCAGATAAGACACAGCCTTAAACGCCACCATGATTACAGCTTTGTAAGATCCTGAAGCAGGGTACCAGCAAAGTTGTGCCCTGACTCCTGACACAGCAATTGTGAGGCAATAAATGTGTGTTGCTTTAAGCTGCTAAGTCTGTGGTAATACTGTTACGCAGCAGTAGATAACAAATACAGTAAACACACACATTTGTAAAGTTGTGTTTGCATATTAGAGGTTTTGGAATGACTATATGTACATATGCACAGAAATGCAAAGCATTTAAGAAATGTAGTCAACAGAGCAATAAAGAAACTTGGCATTCCTCGCACCAATCAATTCAAAATGTAACGAAGTTAATAACATAAAGAATAAAACTATGAAAGTTTTAAGCAAAATCATGGAGGTATTTTTATTATCTTATAATGGGGAAGGTCATTCTAAGCACATCAGGAAAACCAGGAATTATAAAATAAAGAAATTAAGTTTACATCATAAAACTTAACTTTTATAATCAAAAAAAAACCTATAAATAAGGTTAAAAGACTAATAACAATGTGGTCAAAAATATGCAACACAAGACAAAGAAATAACATCCTCAATATACATAGCTTTTAAACATCAAGATTCAGTATAATGCAAAACTATACAGCCATTAAAAACAATACAAATCTGTATCTATGGTCATGTACAAATGTTCTCATTAAGTGAAAGAAGCAAGTTACAAAGCAGTACATGGAGTGTGATCTCATTTACGCAGAGGTGTACACAGTTGTATATATGCATATGTAAATATGCAGAGTTGTCTGAAAGTAAATCTTAACTGGTCATTTTGGGGTAGATTATTTTTTCATTATTTCTTTTTTTTAATAAAAACAAGTGTGCATGCACTATTTATTTTTTTAAAGAAAAAAGAAATATATTTTCCAAAAAAAGTTTTAGAAATGTTTGTGTACCTATGAAGCAAAAGTACATTTATTTGGCAGAGAAGTGAATCAGACAGCAAAACCTCTAGTGAGGAAACACCAATGTGAAAGAGTAAGGAAAATAACATCCAGGATGGAATCAACACCAATACATGCAAGCACTACTGAAGACATCATCTCGGGAAGAATGTTCCTGAGGTATCTCCCAGCTAAAGGGGGGAAAAAAGCAGACTGGAGATATTTTAAAATAACTTGGGGAGAGAATGGTAGGCCATTTTGAATATGATACTAAAAGGTATAAAAGGAAAATAACAGAATGGTCAAGTTCCATTATCAAATTAATTATCTTTGTCTTACTGGTGATAGATCCATACACTGTATGGATGGGAGCCATAAATATGAAAATATGTAAAATATACATAATTCTTAAAAATCATTACGATTTCTCATAATGCATTTAGAACTATGGTTCTCAACTCTGGCTACATATTAAAAATCTGCTGAGAGCTTACAAACAAAATCCTGATGTTTAGGTCTAGAAAAGGCAACTAGAGATACTCGGATTAATGGCCACCTAGGGCTGCGAGTAGAAACGGGGACTGACTGAATAGACATGAAGTTTCTTTTTGGGTGATGGAAACATTCTGAAGTTTGTATGATGTGGTAAGGGTTGTACAATTCTGTAAACCTATTAAAATCATATATTAAAATAAGGAGATTTTGTGGTATGTAGATTATACTTCCAACAAGCTGTTAAAAAAAAAAATACTGATACTTCAGCTCTCTGTGAGATACTCGCAATTAGATTGGTCTAGGATGGGGAGTGGCAGGTATGGTTTGTTTTTGAGGCAGTCTCCTCTGTCGCCAGGCTGCAGTGCAGTAGCACCATCCCGGTTCACTGCAACCTCCGCCTCCCAGGTTCAAGCAATTCCTGTACCTCAGCCTCCCAAAGTGCTAGGATTACAGGTGTGAGCCACTATGCCTGGCCAAGGTATGGTCTGTAAAAGCTCTCCAGGTGGTTCTGTTGGAGGACCACTATTCAATTATCTGAATGTTACGAAGGCCAAGCCCTTTGAGATAGAGAATGTACAAAGCTTTTGAACACCTTTAGTTTCCACTGTACAGCACCAGGTTCACTGTGAACTCTGTCTTGCTGGGGTGATTATAGGCATGCACAGTTGCACCTTTCAGAATTGTAGGTTAAAAGCTAAAAGGATATTTTGAATACGTATTTAAGAGGGATAAGAAATTGAAATTGTCCAGATAAACCCAATGAGGAAGGTGAAGAGATTCAAAGTTATAGCACATGAGAAAAAAAAAATGATATTAAACCAGAGGAGTTGGGGATGAGAGGTAGAAAAGTAGAGATAATCACTATCCTTAAAGGTTGTAAGGTTGCCTAACAGAGATGCAACTGAACTAGTCCTTCATTTTCTCAAAAGAGCCAGGATTGATGAGGCTACAGGAAGATCGATTTCAGGTCTTTATAAGGAAGATCTTCACGATAATCTTGTTCTAGGCGTTGTGTCAGATCCTGGAGATATATTCTATAGTGACTATATTCTAGCGGTCCTCAAGCTTTGGCGTGCATCACAACGACCTGCAGGACTTGTTAAAATGTAGGTTGCTGGCCCCACTCCCAGAGTTTCTGATTCAAGAGGTCTAGGGTAGGGCCTCATAATTTGCATTTCTAATGAATTCCCAGATGATGGTGATGCTGTCCATGCAGAAGCGTCACTCTGAGAACCAGTGTCTAGTCTAAATGCTATCAGAGCTCCAAGAAAGGACACCTAGTTCAGACTGCATGTGGAGGAGTAACCCAAAGGACTTCTCAAAGGAATCTGGGGATGAGCTGAATTCTGAAGAGTGAGAAGGTAGTAAGGAGAAAAGGTAGTGAAGTTATGGCACTCCAAACACAGAGAACAACAGGGGAGCAATAATGTATAGGAAGGAACAAAGGCATGAAACAGCATTCCTTCAAGTTATCTGTTGAATGTTTATGCAGAGTATTGTTCTAGTTGCCGTGTATGGAGAGATAAAGGAAACAAAACTGCTCTCATGGAACTTTTACACAAATATGCCATATATGGCAAAGTCTCCTAATGGACTAGAATAGGCTATTGCGAGAGAGAACATGGGGGCCTCTGAAGAGATAGCACTTAAGCCGACATCTTAAGAATCAGCGAGCTGAGACTGTTGAGAGATGCTGGTGAAAATAACCAGGAAACCATGAGCCTCCAGCCCAGCTGTCAAACCACCCACCAATACCAAAGAGGTAAGGAAGAGAAAGACCCTGTCTCAACCTAAAAGCACTATCAGGGTTTCCAAGAAAATCTCTGAAGGAAAAGGAGCCCCCTCCAAGGGAGCTGCAGAAAAAAAAAGTCTCTACAAAAAAGCACTATCAAAGTTCCCAAGACAATCTTGAAAGGAAAAGAAGCCCTCCGGGGGAGTTCCGGAAAAAAAGCCTCTACAAATACTGCTTCAAGAAAACTTAAGGGAGCAGGTCACACTATCCAGCCACTGTGACCAGCCGAATGAGGAACTCAATCAAAATGAGTCATAGGAGGACACAAATAGTGAGAACCTCCACCATCTCCAGCATCTCCCATTACTGAGAAACCAGTAATTTCGGGGCAAGGCCAGAGTCCTCGGATCTGAAAAGTCTCCAGAGGTCTAACTCCAGATAAACAGCCAACAGGGTCTAGAGTACATTTAACACCCAACAGGGTATGCCCCATGGTGATGAAAATAAGACTGATACAATGGACTCTGGTGACTTGGGGGAAAGGGTGGGAGAGAAGTGAGAGATAAAAAAACTACGTATTAAATGCAGTGTACACTTCTTAGGTAATGGATGCACCAAAACCTCAGAAATCAGCACTAAAGAACTCATCCATGTAACCAAACACCAGCTGTTCCCTGTTCCCCAAAAACCTACTAAAATAAATTTAATAGATTTAAAAAAATATATAAGTGGAAATGTTCAACAGACAGTTGATCACAAGAGCTCAGAAATACACCATGGGCAGGTGACACTAAGCTGAGAATCATTTGAATAAAAGTAACTGGGAGTGGACTAGGACATCCATGTTATTTAGAGAAGAGCCCGGATTACACCATTTCAAGGGATAAACAGAAAAGGAGTCTGATTAAAGAGCAGCTAAAGAGAAGAAAAATTAGGAAAAGATAGTGGCCAAGAATCCAATGGAGGGCGTTTTAAAATGAAGTGGACAACAATTTCAAATACTAAAGAGAGGTCAAGTAAAAACGAAGTGTCCACTGGATGCAGCAATGCGGAGTTCACTGACTTCAGGAGGGAACTTTCAGGGAAATAAGGGTAGAATCCAGATTACAACTGGCTGAGGAATGAAAGCTAAATACAGAGAAAAGATGGGGTTGGCTACAAAGTAGAAAAAGAGAACAGGAAAGAGAGACAGGTTCAAGGGAAAATATACAGGACAGAGTTAAACTCTCCTATTCAGTACAGAGCTTGAAATTATATGCTAAATAAGAGGAGATACTGAAGATAAAGGGCTGACTGATAGAACAAGGTCTCTAAGGAGTTACAATGGACAGGATTCACTGATTTGCTCATTCCCGTATACTTTCATAGTATTGACCAGAGGACAGACACCTCTTCTGGGACAGACAAGGATGATACAGGTAACTAAAGGGGAAGCTTAGAAGCTCTCCTGTTAGCTTCAACTTACCTGTCAGGAGGTTAGGCCTCTGCTGAGGCAGCAGAGGTGACAGGCTACGTATTTGATAAGAGGTGAAAACCTGAAATACTGTTTAAGAATGGAAGAGGTTGCTGGAGCACCAGGGCTGCTAACCTGCAAGAGCCTGCCTCTACCTCAGTCAATCTGCGGTGTTACCAACCAAAGGTATATGCTCAGTAGTATGCAGCACCCCATGAAACCAAAAAAGTCAGATGGCCAAACTGATCCAGGGGTAAGGTTCTGCAGAGCCAGAATGACAGGCCACAGAGTGTATGCTCAATGAGGAAGCAGTAAAGCCAGAGTAAACTGACAAATAGGGGGGAAGAAAAGGTGCTTAAGGAAGTGGAGGTTTCTTGAGGTCAAAGAGTAACGATACTGAGAAGAGACTAAAGGACAAGACATTAAAATCACGGCACACCATGCATTTCAGAAACTAAATTCCTGGTAAGTCCAAAGTGTGGCCTTACAATTGGTTTGCTGAACGGAGTGAAAATGACTAGTGGAGACGGAGATCCTGAAATTGTTAAGGCCAGCCATGACCGATGGAATTGCCCAGAATGATGGCAGCACTGGGGAAAGAGATGCCGATCAGCCATCCAAGTCCCTCCATGAATGAAGAGCAGCAACCAGAGAGGACGGTGAGGACGACAGATGGCGCAGCTGAACAGCAGAAGCCTCAAAGCGGATAAACAATAGTATAGCAGTGGCAGTCAAGAATACAGGCGCAACAGACCCTGTAATCACCTATTTACTCACAGTGAAGTGAGAAAAAAATGAACTCTCCACTTGAAATAGTCCTAAGGTAAGTATGGCTGAGGGATTCGAGTTAATGAAAAAGCAGAAAAGCATATTTACCAAGGAATAGGGAATGAAAATCTCTATAATACAAAGAACTGGCAAGGACGGCAGCAATGGTAAAATGAATTGAGGAAAGCAGGTAACAACTGGAGAGGCCCGATGACTGGATGGGCTTCTATTTCAGTCGGCAGCAATGCATTACAGGGACGAGAAGCAAAGTGAATCAAATCAGTCTCTCAGTGTTTCAACTGAACTCTGGAATGAGATGTTTCTATGACAAAACAAGTCCTGGGCAGTGACCAAGATGAGATGAGTTTGAATTGTTATTCAAGGTTCCAAAGAGGACAAGAGAACAAGAGTGACAGGCTGTTTTGTGTCTCAATGAAGTTTAGCCCCGCTGAGAGAGGATGGTAGGGCTAGGCTAGAAAGACTAAAGCGGCCAGTGTCCAGGTGGCCTACTGTTCTCAACAGAGCAGCATTATTTGCAGAGGGAAGGAGCCCATAGATGACTGGGCCAGGTACCAATTCAGAACAGGAACGGGTAGGCTAGGTTTGTCCAAATGTGTCTGACACTCTCACCTTAACCGCCATGGAGTTCGGCACTGAATGGAACAGAGATGCAGACATGCCGAAGTGAAAATGCTTGACAAATGCTGCAAAATTCAGACCCTAGCAGAGGGAAGGCTACAGGTAAGGTCCAATACATGGTAGTGACCAATACTTAGATTTTTCTAACAGATAGTACAGACACTGTATGTTGCCTCCTCAGGGGTGCCGAATCAAGGTTTCTCTCCTTAAATGGGGATGCGGACTATATAACCTCTAGTGTTGTCTTTAAATTCTATAACCTTTTTAGGAAGAAACATCCTTAGAAATCATCTATGTTCTTACCCCGTCAAGGGGAGGGGCTATAACTTAAGTTTCTTCGTGACTAACCTGCATATGGTAGGAAACCAAGGTCCATAATAGCTAAGCAACGTAAGGGGCCAGAGAGCTAAAACCCAGATTATTTGATTCCTAAATCCAGTGTTCTTTACATTATGTAATTCTAGGGTTCTCATCTGGGCTTTCGAAAATCTTTTTTAAAACCAAGGAACATTTTTATTTCATCCTATGTCCCTGACAACTTCAAAAGGGTTCCTTAATACAAGGTTCACCAGCTGGGACCACTGAGCCACGTCTAAAACTTCTTGTGGTGCCTTTCTTTCCCCCACTGACAAGATACACAACCTAGCTCCAGAGATAAGGATAGGGAAAAGCTTCACCTAATAAAGAAATTTCATGGAACTTTACTAGATAGAAATATCAAATCAAGTCTTTCTTCCTACCAAAGTAGAGTAGAAATACACTTTAAAGAACAAACAAGTGAGAAGGGGTGAAGAGTCAAATTCCACAATCACTATAGTTGATTCATATAATATAGTATTTGACTGCATTCTTTTGTACTGTTCCCTACTTTTACAATGTGTAAAATGTTTCATCATATTCCCAACTAATGGTTAAGCTTTAAATGAAAGTATTCTGAATCTTCCATTTATTGTTATCAACCACAATGTCGAGACCCCCCAAGAAATACTTGATTTAAACTGGGAGGGTTCTACACACTTTTTTTTTTTTAATGGACTTGCCACCTTAAGAAACTTCCAAGTATCTCTTTTTGTTGACAATAAAATTATTTCCCCAGAGATAATCAGATTTCCCCCACTGCCCTTGCTCTTTCAACCAACCCTCCTCCTAACATACACAGTTACATATTTCATGAAACTGTTTTGAGACCAAGTTCACTGCAAGCAGAGTCTTAACATTTTCAGAAATGATCTGTCCTTCATACCTGCATAAGCTGGGATCCTTGGCAATGGGGAAAAAGTGCCATTTGCTTCTCTGAAGTAACTTGGGGTCTGTGACCTTTAAGAAGCCAAACAG
This sequence comes from Cacajao melanocephalus, assembly GCA_963573385.1. Lineage (NCBI taxonomy): Eukaryota > Metazoa > Chordata > Mammalia > Primates > Pitheciidae > Cacajao > Cacajao melanocephalus. The sequence goes on along the minus strand of CAUYLG010062962.1, from coordinate 17,323 downwards.
AAAAGGAAAGCATTTCCTTGTTTTCCCTATTAATGGTCTGCTGCAAAGAGATACATTTCTCAAGAACCAAAGGTGAGGAAATGTGCTGGTCACCACAAGATTCCTGCTGGAAACAGAAGCCAGGTGAAATCTCCAGGAATCACTTCACACTCCAAAAACCCTATTCTCAGCAATGATAATAGGCTAATCACACCACTGAACAAATTATTTCAGCTCAGTTCTTTATTTTATAGAGAGCAAATGAAATTAGAAACTGCTTTGGCACAGGTTAAAGGTGGCTCCCATATACTCACTAGTTTTCCTCAGGATTATCAACACTCATTACCAAAATGTACTTTTACTTGGTTACCATTTAAAGTTGTAAATGACAGGGGGTATGGGTTGGGGTGGGGAACCTGAGCATACACAAAATGTTTTAAATCTTTTAGATGTAATTAACCGTATCTAATATTTTCAGAAAACAAAAGAAACACAAAACATGCTCAAAGATCAAGAAAGCAGGTTATATTTTTTGTAAGGCACCACCAATTACCCTGATAAATTGTAAATAAATATGTAAGGGAATAATCGATAGGGAATCTTGAGGTTTACAAGACATGGCTGTTTAGACCACTTGGAGTACTGCAAAAGAAAGAACAAACAAGATACAGCTTTAATAACTCATCATATCCTTGCTCAGTGCACATCATTTGTTGCATAGTGGTGACTGGATATGATCCAGGCCAAGAGAAGACGAAAATTCAAAAAATACATTAACATCCATTCTTTCTCTCTCATACTACAGTATGAGATACCACCTGGCACATTCATATCCAAAAAAGTAATGATATGCTTTAATTGAAAAGAAAAAAAAAAGGAGGAATTTCAAATGGAGTATTTAAGGACCTACTTACTGTAAAAGCAACCTTCTACACACATATGAAGCTAATTCACATGTGAAACTTTATTGAACCTGGTTATATGTGGGACTTCTAACAGCTCAATTTTTCCACCATTTACACTTTTCAAATCCCACTCCAAATTGTCACTTTCTCCCTTAAAAAGTGGCTACTGCCATCCTTTCAGAGGTTTTCTGTTTTTCTTTTCATCCTCCTACTGTAAGCACTGGCTGATATTCACACAAACGTACTACAGAATTAAAATACTGACAAGCAAGGAGTTTCTTTACATGTACTGAATTGCATCCAGAATCCAAAAATGAAGAAACACAAAAGAACAGAGATTTTTTTGGACACCTGTTAAAGACAACAGTAGAGAAGAACAGAGGTAAAGCACAGGTAAAATCATGCTAATCTCACAGGTCTGTGAGCCTCTGTTTTTTTTAGAGAGAGAGAGAGAGAGAGAGAGAGAGAGAGAGAGAGACTGACTTGCTGTTGCCCAGGATGGACTCAAACTCCCAGGTTCCAGCGATCTTCCCACTTCAGCCTCCTGACTACTTAAGCCTCCAGGTGCACTCCACTGTGCCTGGCTGCCATGTTTTTTTTATTATTAAAGTACCTTGTGGGCAATCAAAGGTTTAATGTTTGCCTTTTCAATTATTCAAAGTATGACATGCAGTAATTTATAATTTTACTGAGGCACAAATTTGAATCATGCAGGCAAAGCTCATGTGCAGCAGCTTAATGAGGAAGTCCCGTATCTACACGTCAACATAGCTTTGTTGCAGTACCTATCAGGAAGCAAAATAAACATCTGTGGGAGGAAAATGTCCTGTCTTCTCCCCCAGCTAGAAAGCTAACTACTAGTGCTATACTTGTACTTCTAAACTCGGGGGTCTGCATAGTTCTAATGACTTAGCCTTTAAGAATATTGAAGGCCTACCATTTTTCCACTTTTCTTTCTGTAACCTTTGCCAAGATAATTTATAATGAAGGCAGTGAGAAACACCTTTGAAATAATTAAACATGGAAGTTAAAATACTAACGGTGAAGAATTGCAACTTGAGTTGCACTTTAGAGGAGATAAGAAGGGTAGAAAGACATTTTAAATCATGTCTTAATACAAAATATTACAATACGGAAGAAGGGAGTAAGTTGTAAATAAGTAATTTCCTCTAAGTGAAAATAACGGTATATATTAGAACACCAACATTTCTTTAAATAGATGAATCTCGTTTCGTTAATTCCAAAACTACAGATTTGTGTATTTTTTGTTTTGCCATTAATTTCTCCCTTCTGTTCTTCTCGGCCTTGGTCTAAACCTGTCAAGTCAGACCAAATCCTCCATGACTTTCAAGTAAATATAGAAAATCCCACAGTATCAATGAAAAGATATACTTAAGTTTCGAAACGTCAGAAAGTAACAGGAAGTTATTCATACTTTCTCAGCACCCTCATGACTCTCCACCAATGGTGGAATATTTAATGGAAGACTTGGAAGGAAAAATAAAAATTTTAAATTGTATTCCAGGCATCCGTCACTTAAAATTACATTCAATTTTTAACCCACAAGTATCTGAAGACTTTTACAAAGACCAAAAGGCAAAAAATATTGTGCTTTCTTGTATAACATCAACCAGATGAAATTCTTAACTGACAAATCTTTAGTTTGACAAAAGAAAAACTTATGAAATTGGTGAATTAGTTACCTTGCAATATTCACTGAAATCTTGGATCATACATACACTTGAGATGAGACCTCAAGACGCATGCACAGTAATACTAACAAACCTCTGAACAATTCAAACATTATACAATATTAAGAAAAGAATGACTAAAAAGTAGGTAGTATGAACCACAGAGAAAACATATTTATAGGAATTGGATTTTATAAGAAAACATCTGCCTATTTTTTCCGTAAGATGCCTTTTGAGTTAAATCTCATACCCACTCAAACTGTAACTGGACAGTACATTTCACTTCTAGTTACTAGAAGACAGTTCTTTAAAAGAGACTGGGGCAAAAAGGGAAGAGAAGACTATAAGCTGTTGCTAGGTCCACCCCAATCCCCCCTTAAAAGGAAAACAGATGAATTTAAGTCAAACCACAGATTTTTAAACCAAAATAAAGACACCAGACAATGAAGACAAAACACTTATTTTTAGTCTTTTTTTTTTTTTTGTCCTTTAAAAAAATTAGTCCCCTTCTAATGAGAGTTTACATACAGCTTACCTAATACCTTAAGAAGAGCAGAGAACATAACAGGAGGGAAGAGGACACAGCACCATAGTTTCAAACATTCACACACAAAAGAAAAACAGCCAGCACAGACTAGAGTGAGACCAAGTTTCCCAGCAGACAGGGACAAGTCCCAACACACAAAGGAAATACAATTATCTATTTGAACAGAAGCAAAATGGAAGATCTGGTCAGGCTGGGATGGAGGAGGGAGTGTTAATTCCTTGTACTACAAGGAAGGAATGGGATTTTTTTTTTTTTAAAGCAAAACAGAAAAAGCAAGCCCTCAAATGGATTTTTGATGTTGAAACTCTGTCATATGCTGCTGGTAACAGTAAATATATATATTTATATATTCATATATGTATATTAAAAAAGGAAAAATAATCTATTTATAGAACAGTCAGTAGTCAGAGACATTTAGAAAAAAGTAAAAACAAGTCCTTTTTTTTCTTTTTAAAAATGGATTTACTAAAAGAACTTCATCACCCAGAGGTACTACAACCCCCATCCTCTGATGAAGCCATGGTGTTATTCAACAGCATCTGCTGTGGGCCATAGTTAGAAATTGCCAGTGCTGGAAACAGCAGACATTGGGGTCAGGGCTGCAAGGCAAAAAAGCTGTTATTTGCTGGTCTTGCTCATGGCCATGCCTGAAGCCTGGTGTCCGGAATACTTGTGAATGAAGTTTTCCCCAAAAAGCATGCATCACTGTAGCTCAGTAAGATAGTATGACTGGTCATCGTCGTCGTCGTCTCTTTTTTGGCAGAAGCCTGGATCCATTTACCCTGCTCTTTCCTAAAATGTAGACCCAAGACAGCAAGATTTTTCAAAGCCAAAAAAAGGCTCCTTGCCTTGTAGTAGGTTCTTCTCCCCAGAATCCAATCTAATCAGATTTCTGAACTAGACGACACCCTTATCCTTAGAAAAATAAGGTGACCTGCCCCAGATGGTGAGAGGTTCTCCTATTTGTGGTGTTCTTCCAGCACAAACAAGCACAAATATCTGAGGTCAATAGACTGACATCATTCCTTGATGTCTAACAGAAATAACTTTGGCCCTGTTACTCCTAGTTGTATCTTTAGGGTATTAAGTATCAGGTAACAATGGAAAACCCTCTCCAACTATCCAAATGAAGGAGATCCAGGCAATTAGCACCTTCAGGTGCTGCTGCTCCTAAGTTGTAAGCCTCTAAGTAAAATCAACTGGACATAAGCCACATCCTACATGCCCTGTTAGCACAGCAATGTATTAATACCAACCAACCACCCTAGAGCTCAATCAAGCATCTGGCCTTAATGCAGTAAACCACACTCAAAGGAGACATGAGTTGGAATATTGGCTGCTGTACCAAAGAAGACACACTCTGCATAGATATGTTGATAGAGAATGTAACCCAGAGTCCATGCAAAGAGGAAGCCAGCACTAAGAGGACTTTCTCTGAAGGCCGTTCATCTTTGGAAGCAACATTTCAAGTGGATATAAACCACTCTACTTGATGACTAAGGTCTCAATGTGGTCCATTTCCCCCCATGTCCCAAACTAACCAAGCATCTGCTAACTGGTCTCTTTAAGATCCTCCATTGGTAGTTTGTAGCTCATTATGAAGGAAGGAGGTGTTGCTTGACCTGGGCTATCTGGCCCCTGCTTCTTTGCACAGTTTATACAGATGTAATCTTCATTTTCAGCCATTTCTGGAGATACACCCACACAAACTTGATGAAACCACTCATCACAGCCACCATCACATTGTACCCAGTCTACCTGTAGGAAACAAGATTGGGGAATGTTTAGGTTACATAAACATTAAGCCTAGAATAAAAGCAAACCAAAGAGCTTTCTTGGCTTAAATGATAGCGAACAACTGGAATGTCTAGAGATAGGCAATGACTTCTTATGGGGTTATTTTTAAAGAAAGAAGCTGAGAAGTTAATACCCCAAAATTATATTTTACCATAGTGTGTCCACAAAATTAGGCCTCTTAGGTACTCCATTACCTCATGAATACCTGGGGTTCCTTGTGAGGCAGAAACATGTTTGAGATAAATTTGACAAAAAGGGTACTTCTAATAGAGCAGCCAAGTAGTTTTAGCTAATATTAACAATTTCTAGGCTCTAAGACAATGCAATTATCAATCAAGAAAGGAAGAGTACAACAATGTGAAGGCAATCCTGTGTATTAGCTTTATTTCAAAGAGATAAGCCAAAGTACTAAGAGCATTAAATACCTTTTTAGAAAAGCAGTCACATAGGCCACTTTTAAAACTAATATTTTTTATTCTTCTCTTCTTCCGTTACAAATACAACTCCCTATAAAAAGTTAGCAAATATCAGATATCAAATCTTACAAATTAACCAATTATAACAGTCAAAGACACAGGTCAATAGATCACTCTGGGGTTTAAAATTAAAATCTGGAAAACTGATAGGTCAGTGGCAGGTGCCAAGCAAACTCTGACCCTTCTGATGACAGTATGGTTATAGGAGGCTAGGGAGGGACTGTAGTTTGGTGACTTTAAGCCTTGGACTTAAGAGTTAACAATAAAGTGACTTTTGCCTTTTATATTTGAAGGCTGGTTGTGGTAGTTTTTACAGCTAATGTCACGGCAGATGAGTACATTTAAGATAAAAAGAGCTACTCTCCCTCACCTCAATACAAAGGTTGATCTTTTCATCGGCATAAGAAGCCACTTAAAACCATGAGCTTTACGAGGTATCAAAGCAAGGAGTAGAAAGGATCAAAGTAGTACCTCAATACAACTTATGAGAAAGAACAGAAGAAGGAGGTTTTGGCTAGGTCAATGAGTTCATTCCTAGAAAGTGAGTGGTTTTCAAAATTAGTTTCCATGTCCTGTTAAAAAATTGTCAAAACGACAGTAGTCGTGTCCGTAGTTTTAGGCTTCTAAGGGGTGGGAAAAATAATTTGTCAATATTTTACTTTGATTGTTCCTATTCTAAAGTTCTAGCTCTCAAGAGACAATATTGTTTAACATAAAGATGACTCAACTCAGAAGTTCTGAGTTCTGGTATGTGCAATTTCAGGCAAGTCATTTAACCTCACTGAGTGGTTCACTTTCCTTACCTGAAACACGGAGACGACATTAATGACAAGATTACCGAGAGGATCCAATGAAATAATGTATGGCAAAACAACTAGTTCACTACCTAGGATACTGGAGGCACTTTCCAGTCACGGTCTCATGGCTCTACTCATTATCCTACACTATACAAAACATTTTACGCCTTGTTGTAACTCTCTGCAGCACTGCCTTTCAAAGTGTGTAGACCACTGGCATCAGAATCATCTATTATGTTTGTTAAAAATGTAGCTGGGACCCATCATCCTATGAACTCAGAATATCTGGGGAGTACAAGCCAGAAGCTTACATTTTTAATCAGCTCCCAAGTGATTCTCATATATTTCAAATTTTATCATTGCTGGTAAATTCAGAGCAACTTAATACCTTCCTAAACTGATTTCTGTTTTTGTTCTGTAATTGTTTCTTTAGCTTCTGAAGTCTGTGCAATTGAAAAAAAAAAAAACATCAAAATGTTCCTATGGTAGCAAACTAATCAGAGACTACAAGAAAGGGAAATAATGGTGGCATCTGCGCAAAATTTAAAAATTAAAGTACTGCAAGCAGATGAAGACTTATAAAATGCTAGCTGTAGAGCAGGTGTACTCAGAATGAGTGTTTTGGCTGTCTGGGACTGGTAAAGGGAACTGGAAGGATAAATTGTGGTTCTCTGTGATGCCCAGGTTTGAGATACTATGTTGCTTATAATGGTACCCTTGAACCAACAGATACCTTTACCCTTACCTCCAACCCTCTTAATCCAGTCTAGTCCCCATTCATGCTAACCCATTGGATAAGAAAGTTATCAGTGTATCAGTATTTGCTACAAAGAAAAGTGTCCTATGTCTCTTTAAATCCAATTTTTGCACTATACTCACTGACTTACAATTTCCCAAAATTCTCCCGCAAATAAGACAATACTTTCCCTTTTGTGATTTTTGACTAGAGGTCCCTCCCTAAGCCTAGCTCTTCTACCATTTCAAAAGAGTATGCAACGTTCTTTGAGTTACTGGTACACAAATTCTAACCCAGACTACAGATTATGTAACAATTTAGCCTGATAATATGACGAGCAAAAAATAGTCCTTCTCTTATCAATATCTTTTTATCATGTTCATCTACTAACAAATTTGAGTTCTACTTTTGTGTCAAAAGGCCACAAAATCATAAAGCAAACTAAAGTCTGGGATGTCAACTGACTCCAAAGATGGTTTTGACACACGGGCAACATACTATGTAGTATCCTGAAAACTCAAGAACATAGAATTTGGATAACTGTATAAATTGTCATTTCGCCTTTCATTATTTCTAGGAGATGTGTTCAGTGAATCCAAAAAAATAATTCTTAAACTTTACAGCTATGAGCTGTTCAAATATTAAATGGTAAGAGATTTTACATTATAGTACAAATAGGTTACTAAGTTCAGATCTGGGGTAAATGTCTGTTTTAAAGAGGAATACATTAAAAAGAGAAAATAATAATTTAATATTCATATTTTGCTGTATGGCTTCATATTTACACTTAAGAAAAAAATACTTGGTAGAGTATATTTTGTTCATTTCTTAGAGAATAGTACTGCACTGGGAAAACAGAAAATCTGGTAATTTAGTGATGTTCTTAGCTTAGTAACTGAGTTTTTGTTATTTTGGCATTTAATATCTTTTGCAACAAGTTTCCTTGCAAAAACCAGATTTGAAAAAGGAAAACAATTCACTTAGTGAACTACAACATAAGTTCAGAATCCTTGTGTACATTTTCTTGGTGCTCTCAATATTTAGTGACCAACCTTCCCAATTTGCAAAGGAACGAAAGAATTCTCAGTATGTGGGGATTTCAGTGCTAAAACTGGGAAAGTGTCAGGGAAACTGGGACAGTTGGTTACTCTAGCTCAAAATCACGTGTGTGTGTGTGTGTGTGTGTGTGTGTGTGTGTGTGTGTCACACATTTAGGTAACTTAACCTTTGATTATCTATGCTAAAAGGAGATATGAACTAGTACAACCACTGAAAATGCAAATACCTTGACTGAGGCAACATCCCCACGAAAATCTTTTAAAATCTGAGTGGCTAATAAATAGTAAAAGTGAGAGTTCATTAATTCAGTCTCTTAATTTACCACACCAAACTTCTTACAGAAGTAAGACTGGGTAAGAAAAAGGCCAACAATAAGAGGGTAAAAAAGTGAAGGAAAAAGAAGACTATTTTCATAAGTAAAATTATTATTTATTCTAATACAGAAGAAAAATGTTACTTAACCCTGAAAGAATCCGGTCTTTCTCCAGTTAACTTGTTTTATCTTTGGTACCAGTAAGATTGAATAAAGAGTTCAAAGAGAAAAAGATTCTGAACTTTAAAATTAATTTTTAAAAAATAGTTCATTACTATTAATTTCAGCTTGACATTAATAATCAGAGGAAGAATTTTTTCAAAATCTTTTACATTATTCTGGCATTGTCTTTCTTTTTCTAAAACATCTTGAAATTGAGGCTAGACACATTTAACTAGCCACCTTTAATCTTTCTTTTAATTTTTAAAAGACATTTCTCAAATTAGCTGGGCATGGTGGCGTGTGCCTATGGTTCCAGCTGTTCAGGAGGCTAAGGGAGGAGGACTGCTGGAGCACAGGAGATCAAGGATGCAGCGAGCTATGATCACACCACTGTACTCCAGCCTGGGCAACAGTGTAAGATCCTGTCTCAAAAAAAAGTATTTCTCAATCTGCACATTTTTGGGGAAAAGCAACAGTAATTATTGGTTAGAGAAATAATAGTAATTACTGGTGAGAGAATTCACCTAAAAACAAGTGAACCCTAGAAGTTATTTTTTGCTGCACGGTATTTTAAAGAACAAACTGCTCTTGAAAGCATCACTTTTTTTCTCTTTTTCTTTTTAACATCATCTTGCCAATCTTTTTCTTTTTGAGACAGGGTCTCCCTGCATAGCCCAGGCTGGAGTGCAGTGGTGCAAACACAGGCACAATCATAGCACATTAACTACAGCCTTGAACTCCTGGACTCAAGCAATCCTCCTGTTTCAACTTTTTGAGTAGCTGGGACTACAGGCATGTGCCACTGCACCTGGCAAAAGCATTCTTTTCTTATTTTGTTCTATGAATGTGTGCTGTACATTAGTTAAGTTTTCTTAGAGAAACACTAAACACTGAGAAAGTTTTAACATTCTTTACAGAAGCTTTTCTAGAAATACAACTTTTATTTAGTAAAATCAGTGTCAGGAACAAACATATAGAACCATAAAAATTGCAAAATAGCAAAAACAGGAAAAGTATCTATAATCTGAAATAACTTCTATTTTACGTAAACTAACATAGGGTAGGGTACATACACATTGCTCACCTTTATGTATTTTAACAGTTCAAAATAGACATTTTCTCTGAGCACTCAGCCAAATCTCCTTTTACTCCATCAAAATGTAGATGATAACTCTAGATTTTGTTTAAAAAATACCTATAATAGGAGCAAATCTCATGGTTCTTCCAAAAATAATGATCACATCTTAGCACTTACTTTGCATTTTTGGTTAACAAGTGCTTTCATAGAGATTGTTTCATCTTATGATTATAACTCTTTCAGTAAGCAGGGCACCTGTTACTTTGACAATTTCATGGCAAATGAAAAAAAAAACAGCCTATAGTGTTTACACTGCTCTAAGAAGGAAATAGAAGTAATGGATGAACTGAATCATATTTAAACGCTGAGCAAAGGGAGGGGAAAGATTAAGTGATAAGGAGAAAAGAGTACAAAAATAAAAGGCTTATGATAAATATAAACGTTATAGAAAGAATGACAGGAAAGTTTAAAAAAGAAACATCCTACCTTGCTGCTAGTCTTGAAACTACCATAAATTTAAAGGAGAAAGAAAAGGGAGAAGGTTTGGCCAATACTGAACTGCTAACACTTTGGTACCCAAAGAGAAAGTTAACTCTCCATCAGCCTCTTTAATAAACAAATTAAAATGAAAATAAATTCAAAATTAAAGATAAAAATAATATTCACGTTATCTATGTACTAAAATGCTTTAAAATGTTTATAATATAGGAGAATACCTATAAAATGAAAAAATGCAAGTCAATAAACAGTCTGACAATCATATAAAACAAATCCCATAAAAAAATTTGAAAGGAAACACTGGAATATTTATAGCTGTCTGCCTTGGAAGATTAAACTACAGGATATATATTTTACTATACACAGTATTCATTTTCCAAAAATAAACAGAATACCCCTAATATATCTCATTTATTTAAATATGTGTAATTTAGTCTGGAATGTGCTTTTGTACTTACATCTCAATTATCGATGGGGTAGAGTGTTAGTAGAGAGAATCTGGTCCGAGAGTCAGGGATCTAGGGTTCTACTTTTGGTTTTGCTACTTATTAGCTCTGTTGTAACTTTGGTCACATAACTGATCTTCCCTGAATCCTTGTTGCATCATTTGTAAAATGAGCAGCCTGAACAAGGCGACCTCTTGGTCTCTTCAAGCTCTAGAAATGCTTAAGTATTTCACTGAAGAAATAAGTGAGGGCATAACCCATAGGGAACAGTGATGCAGTTTTATTTACTGTTTATATTTTCAAACTGAGGCACTATTTGAATTCTAAATATCAAGTAGTGTGATGAGCATAATAAAATTAAAACTACAAATTTATCAATATTCTTGACAAGAACCATAACAGGTACCTCCAAGCATTTAAACAACTGGAATGTTTCACAAAGTCTAATTATTACTCAGAAGTTCATACTGTCAACATTATATCTAAAGAACGGCCATCACAGAATTGCTGTACTTAAAATTTAGGGTTGAAATTTTTAAAATAAAATTTATTTTATTTATTTATAGGTTTGAATTATTTCTTGCAAAAGATTTGAAGAAAACCATATTCCATTCAGGAGAGTGCTCATAGGTCTCAGCATGAGTAAGACACGGACCAAAAGTTTCAAGTGTTTGGAATACAATCTTAGCGCAATCTGCCGCAGCTCTTACAATAGTGGCCCAGGATTTTTTTCAGGCCATTGTGGCTGACTGACAAGGTATTTGGTTCTCTGAGTCACCTTACAGGGAAGGCACAAGACTATTCTGAAACTTATTCTGCCCACTGCATATGAAATGCACTGTTTGCCAGGGATTGTCACATAGCTCCTCTCTGCTCCTGTCTCATTATGTCCGCTAAGTATATGATTTTAAAAATACAACACTTCTAGGCACACTAAGGGCCTCATTATTCAAAACAGTTTATAGAAATTGTACAAAAGATATTATGTTGGAAGTCCAAATCCTAGAATCAAAAACATACTGCTACACTGGTATCAAACACATATCTCCACAACTGTTGTTCCTTGATCCCTCACACTTGACTATAAACAGTAGGAACTCACCTTGTCCTTGCAGGGCCTTTGGCAGTTTTGTGCTGCACATACAGCATTCTCATCATCAGACTCCTCTGCTCCTGACCAGTCATACTTTGAGGGGATGTCCAGCACTTTTTTCTCTCTTTTCTTCTCAGTGCTCTCTTTCACAAGTTCAACTTTGGCTGCAGCAGCCTTCTCCTTCTTTTTCTTTCTCTCTTCTTCTTTTGCTAGTTTCTTGGCCAGTTTATTCAGCTCCTTTGATTTGTCTGCACTTAATTTTAATTTCTTCTTTTTAGGTTTGTCCATTTTCTTTAACTCCTTGGACTTCTGTTTTCCTTCTCCAAAAAGTTGCTCTACCTTTTCTAGTTTCCGCTTCCGTTTCTTCTCTGAAGAGTCCTTTCCTTTCACTTTCAGTGGTTTCTCTTCCACACTGTCATCCTTCAAAAATATAAAATTAGGAACAACTTTAAAGCAAGACAGTTTAAAAAACAGTGTTACTCTCTTTTATGAGACACCTAGAATACACATTCAGAGAGACAGAAAGTCGAACAGAGGTTACCGGAGGCTGAAGGGAAGAAGAAACGGAGATTTGTTTCGTGGGTATAGTTTCTGTTGGGGATAACTAAAAAATTCTGGAAAAGAAGAGTGGTGACAGTTGTTCCAACTGAATTGTCTACCTAAAAAGGGCTAAAATGGTAAATTGTATGTTATGGATATTATGCTACAATAAAAAAAGATTTATGGGCCGGGCGCGGTGGTTCACGCCTGTAATCCCACCACTTTGGGAGGCTTAGGCGGTTGGATCACTTGAAGTCAGGAGTTTGAGACCAGCCTGACCAACATGGTGAAACCCTATCTCTACTAAAAATACAAAAATTAGCTGGGTGTGGTAGCATACGTCTGTAGTCCCAGCTACTTGGAAGGCTTAGGCAGAAGAATCGCTTGATCACAGGAGGCAGCAGTTGCAGTGAGCCAAGATCAAGCCATGGCACTCCAGCCTGGGGAACAGACAGAGACTCTGTCTCAAAAAAAAAGATTTATGTCATTCTAAAGATATTTAAAAGACATTTTAAGAAGGCAAGTATACTATTCAACAAAGATAACAGTAGAAAATAATGACAAGTCTGAAATGAAATATTTAACTTATTTTCAGCTTACTAGGAGAAAAAGAACACCAAAAAATTTCAGTGTTAACATATTAACACAGTCTGTAGCATCTCTGTTAAGAGATGAAAACATACACTGTAAGATAACTGTACTAAATTTTGTAGTAACTTTCGGGGTCTTCAATTTATCACTAGTAAAGTATTAACTCAATTAATAAAAGTATTGGTGGTTATTTTTTAAAATCAGAAAAACGTAAAATTGTATCCACCATCTCATTACAAATATATAGTGACTTTGCCAAGGGCCAGAAAACAGCTCATGTGACCAATCAAAAAAAAAAAGTCATTTTTTGTTTTCAGCGTTTTAATATTGCTGCTAGTATGTGCCAATGTAATAAACATTTAAAATTTTCATGGTAAAAGTGTATCTAGTAACAGAAATAATGGGAGGAAGCATCAGAGAAAGAAATACTGAAGAAACATAAACTTAGTAAATTCCTTAAGAAAAAACATTTGAGAATTCATTTTTCTGTAGATTTGAGACTTGAAAATCTTTGAAAGGAACCTAAGAATCAGCAGAATCCAGAAGAAGACTGGATTATAAGTGCTTTAACTCTATTACATCTTGAACAAGATATTTAACCTCTTAATACTTTGTGCTTCCTTATCTGTAAAGAGGATTGGGTAAGATAATGAATGAGAAGAAAATGCTTTGCAGACTGGAAAACACTATCTAAATTAGGCTATCTAGATCTGACTTCCAAAACAAAAACATACTATAGTATGCTAAATGTATCTGTATCACCTATTGGTGACATGGTACCATTCCATTACATGGAAACAAGGAAACTAATGAAAAGAATACTAGGAGTCAAATCGCAAAGTTAGAATCCAGGTCTCTCTATTTTTACTGGAGGTGTGACCTTAATTTTCTACCTCTCATACTTTCTTCATATGCAGAATGGGTAAAATACTTGCCCTGTCTCTCCCTCCCCTACCTATCCCTCTTCAAGACAGTGGTGAGGATCAAATGGATATGGTATCATCACTGCGTCAAGTGAGCTCATGGAACTGCCATGTAAGTGTGATATATGAATGTGGACTTTCTCTCCCACCCAGTCTATTTCTGTTTAACCATCCCTGTGCTTCTTTTTTATAGCCACTATATATTCTCCCCTAACTTTGGGTCCTCCAATAATGGGAGTCTGGGCTAAGGAGGTTGTTCTAAACTAGACGGTTACCAATCATGCCGTTTCCCGCCCCCTTCTTTTTAGCAGAAACGGCCTTTTTTCAACTTAGATACTACATAAAAGCTCAATAAAGAAAACCGTAAGTCAGATCTCTGGTGTTCAACAACAAAAAAGACAGCAAGAAAGAGAGGGAGAGAAAGGGAAGGGGAAGGAAAGGAAACAGCAAGATAGCACAATTTCTTTGGCTGAAGTGGGAAAGTAAGCCAGCCAGATTACTGCCCTCAGCCATCCCTTTGCTAACATTTATGATACTGGTAACTCTAAGAAACCCAGGCAATCTAGTTTTAAAACCACTGTTTAAATAAGCATAAAATCCACACCTCCATGATATGTAAGAATCTGTCTTCGGAGGGTGGGTGTGTGGCCTGCAAAATCCGCCATATGTGTTGAGTCTCATCCAGAGATACTTCCAGGAGATCTCCAACCATCATAAGCTCTTCCAGTTGGGCCTTAGCTCCAGGTGACAACTCCAGCACTGGAGGTTCCAAACTTCGGGGCACCAAAGGGCTCTTCCGAGGTTGTTTCCTTGGGGTACTAGAACCTTTCCCAAAAAAATACCATAGAACAAAGCAAAAAAAAAAAAAAAAATTCAAACTAAGGAAAAACATGTTTTCAAAGTAAATACTTAAAATAGCCCCCCATTCCCCAATACTAACTTCAGATATATGGATTCATTGTATCAGTATGAAAATGTAAACAGAATTAGAAACAATACAGACCAAAAGATGCACACTTCCAAGCCCTACTCTTAAAAAATGGTTTAAGGCCGGGCGTGGTGGCTCACGCCTGTAATCCCAGCACTTTGGGAGACCGAGGCGGGTGGATCACAAGGTCAAAAGATCGAGACCATCCTGGTCAACATGGTGAAACCCCGTCTCTACTAAAAATGCAAAAAATTAGCTGGGCACGGTGGCGTGCGCCTGTAATCCCAGCTACTCAGGAGGCTGAGGCAGGAGAATTGCTTGCACCCAGGAAGCGGAGGTTGTGGTGAGCCGAGATCGCACCATTGCACTCCAGCCTGGGTAACAAAAGCGAAAAACTCAGTCTCAAAAAAAAAAATGGTTTACGGTTATTAATAAAAAGCAGTTCTTTCAGCTGGGTGCAGTGGCTCACATCTGTAATTCCAGCACTTTGGGAGACCGAGGTGGGCGGATCACCTGAGGTCGAGTTCGAAACCAGCCTGACCAACATGATGAAACTCCATCTCTACTAAAAATACAAAAATTAGCAGAGAGTGGTGGCGCATGCCTGTAATCCCAGCTACTCGGGAGACTGAGGCAGGAGAATGGCTTCAACCCAGGAGGGAGAGGATGCAGTGAGCCGAGATCTCGCCATTGCACTCCAGCCTGGGCAACAAGAGAGTAACTCCATCTCAAAAAAAAACAAAACAAAACAGTCGTTCTTTATCCTGAACATTAATCTCTATTGAGTCTTTATCATGTGGCAAGGGGAGTAGGGAACCAGAATCTCTTCGTTTTAGAGTATACCAAAAGATTAAGCAATCAAAAAAGCATTTGGCTTATTTAATATAACTGGTTATCTTTCTAATGAACAGACAATAATACACAGTTCCATAAAATCCTGAATTTTATTATAAACAGATAAACACCCTCCATCTTCCAGAGCTGTGACCTAAAGTAATGTGACTTGTTTTCGGTGAGGGAGAGAAAAATGAACATCATAGAGAAAATCACCCTCCAAGGAAAGGAAGTCAACTTTCTAATAAAGCTATCCAAAACCAGAATAAATATTCTTAAAAAGCAGTAGTTCCTCAACACCTGATAATGACCAAATGAGGGTAAACGACTACCTACCCAGAATTTTCTAGAACTGAGGCATGGGGCTAGACAGCCCCTAAAGTTCTAATTAGGACTCTATAATTCCAGGTACGTTTTCATGTTGTGATGACAGAAAATGCAAATAGGAGACTGGCTTTTCCTAAGGAAAATAGCATTTTCAGGTTCCATTAGCATTTCATGGCCAAGCATTGTATTCCACTCAAAAGGGAGTCACAGTCTTGATTAACACGTGTTTTCTCACCGGTTTTAGGTTTATCTTCCCCACAGTTTTTTAAAGGAGTAATACCTTGAGAACAACTCTTAGAAGCGGAAGAATAAGCATGCTCTGCACAAAATGAAGGCGCTGTCCACATGTGAGTCACCACCTCCTCGGATTTGATGGGAATTTCTTCATCACAAAAAAGATTGGGTTCAAGACTACTAGAGGACTTCACACTGGCTGTGTCCTGAAGAAGAAACAAAGAGAGGTATTCAGAATTACAGTCATTTAACTTATTTTATGACAAGTCCCAAAATGAAGGCTTTCAAGTTAAAGCTTCTAATGTACTAAATATGAGATTAAAATTAAATATCTGATGTTAAATAAGATAGAAAATGTCAACTAGGGAGAAAAACGGTAATTGTGGCAGGCCAGGTCTCCATTAGTAACCAGAGAAGTTTCCACTAACACATTACCGTAATTCTGATGAATGTGTAAGTTAAACAGGAATGACTGCAAAAACTGCTGCCTTCCTACAAAGGCTGAAATGTGAAAACAAACTCATTAAGCTATCACCTGGGTTTTCTCAGACTCT
Source organism: Cacajao melanocephalus (assembly GCA_963573385.1). Classification (NCBI taxonomy): domain Eukaryota; kingdom Metazoa; phylum Chordata; class Mammalia; order Primates; family Pitheciidae; genus Cacajao; species Cacajao melanocephalus. The sequence goes on along the minus strand of CAUYLG010062962.1, from coordinate 815 downwards.
AAAGCCTGATAAAATTATGAAGGCATTCTTACACACATCTTGTACCAGGGCCCACTTAAGATTAAGAAATTTTTCCAAGTCTCTAGAGAAAGCTTTCCAGAGCCTGGACTGTACCTAAAGATGAGATACAGTTTGAATGAGACATTCTCGCTTGTAGGTGCACTCCCACACATAGGCATAGAGTTTAGAATGAATACAAGCATTGAAAAAGACTTGTAACTTTGCGTTGGTTTGGTGAGGTACTCCATAACCAGCTGCAGAAATAAACTCCCTTCTTTCTCAGTCAGTCTGCATCTCCTTATTGGACTGCGAGAACAAGCAGCTGGACCTCGTTCTGTCCAGGAACATAATGACTACAGATTAAAGCCAAAAGAGAGTGTTAAGGTCAAAAACAACCCATAAAGATAATAAACCTACAAAAAAATTACGATTAAGTAATTTACCTTCTATAGTCTACAACCTGAAAAACTCCTATACCAACAAGTTAAGGAGGGGAGGATAAATTTAGATGTGACAGCTTAAGGACACAAACCATTTACTCTTCTCTAAGGGTTTTCAAACCCAGAATCTTGCCAATTGCTCTTAATACAAGTATATGTCTGACTGACAATACACAGATTATAGTAATTCTTCATTGTGAGGAAGGAAACCCAGGCATCTGGGATTCCTTCCCCCTCTGTCATCCACTGCGCATCTCAATAGAAGAGAGAGCAGGCCAGCTGGCGCCTCCTGAATCTCCCTCCTGAAAATAACACACTTGGTCTTGGGGAAACTCTCTGGAAGACACTATTTTTACTTAAAACAAGATCAAACCA
>CAUYLG010062961.1:0-23097 GCA_963573385.1 Cacajao melanocephalus | reverse complement strand
GGGAGTCTAAGTCTATTTGTAGGTCATTAAGAACTTGCTTTATGTACCTGGGTGCTCCTGTATCGGGTGTGTATATATTTAGGATCGTTAGCTCTTCTTGAGGCATTGATCCTTTTACCATTATGTAATGCCCTTCTTTGTCTCCTTTGATCTTTGTTGGCTTACAGTCCATTTTACCAGAGCCTAGGATTGCAACTCCTGCTTTTCTTTTCTTTTTTTTTTTTTTCCTCTCCATTTGCTTGATAAATCCTCCATCCCTTTATTTTGAGCTGATGTGTGTCCTTGCACATGAGATGGGTTTCCTGAATTCAGCACACCAATGGGTCTTGACTTTTTATCCAAGGAAAAGAATTAATTTTTAAACCTAATCATCTTTGAATGGTCATTGACAGTTTCTGAAGCACATTTCACATATGTTTTGTCTCCTTGTAACTGTGAGACCAATGTGGTAGATATTACTGATGACAGTCCTAAGGCAAATAAGGGATGAAAGTAGTGTTTTGCTAAATTCCTGAAATTCATTCCTTGGGAAGCTGAGGTTTGAATCCAGTTTGAGTCTTCATTTTGGATCTCAATCCTGTGTTTTTCCCACCAACCCAGTGAATATTATCACAGCATCTTGTGTAAGAAGGATAATGCAGGGTTACGCAGGATATATTTTTTTTAAAAAAATCGTGACACTCATCCTACTCAGAAGTACAACTGAATTCAGCATAAGTAAGGGCTTTCTAAAGGCAGCTTTCAAGTTATCCTGGACTCTGGTGAATCTTGGAGAGCCTACATTTATGTAGATTAGATGTTAAAAGTTTGCAAAGCTCTCACGTTGTAAATGTCATAAGCACTTGCTGTGAAATAATAGTAGAGAAACAGAAAGAAACCAAGATGGATAGATTCCCACTCAGTCTCCCTATAAGCTTGCAGCATGTTGCATAATAAATACGGATGTTAGCAGAGATATGGTGGTATCCTTAATGCTGTGCTCAGTACCCACAGAGGAATAAATGCTGGGTTCATAAAAAGTGTGTTTTCAAAATGTATTTGTTTGTTTTTCCAGTGGATGAATTGGTAGGAAGAACTTTTAAATCCACTCTGAAGATCTATAGGCATTAGATCTTGTAGGAAGGAGTTAATGTGTTCAGAAGCATCAAATCTTTCCCAATACATTGAGGGTTTGCTCAAAGAGTTATCTTGTGAAATAGGTTTCAAAAGAAGAAAAGCAGTGCCTCAAGGATTTCATGTGATTTGGATAAAAGTTTTCTATCAGAGTAGCCTTAAGAAATTCTAACAGGAGAAGGGGTTGTCTCCCTCTTTGATTTTCCCAAATTTGGCAGGAAGAGTTCAACAGAGGGCTGGTTAGGCATTTGAAACTCAGCATTTGTGTTTACAGACAATATGGAAAAGAGATATAGAAACCAACACATGTTAAATGAGACCTGTTCTGGGGAATATCTGAAATGTAGGTTATTTCCTTCTCCTAACCAGCTGTGTGACTTTGAGGAGTCTCCATTTTATGAGTTCCTCTACTGCATTAACATAGAGATTAATAATGTCCACTATGTGTATTTGACAGAGCTGTTGAGAAATAATCAGATGAGAGCATGTCTGTGAACTTCCCACAAGTATCTAAAGGAGTTCACAAATGTAAGGCAAATGTAAAATTTTGGAGGTTTTGACTGGGAAGTATACTTCCCTCAATTTAAAAATCCATCTTGGTCCTTGTTTCCTATCTTCATGGAATCAGTTTGGAAAGAAAAAAATAATAGTTTAGCTGTAACATAGTGTATTGTGCCATGTTTGATCACACATACTCTGTAAGCCAAAGAACTTCGGTTAAGTTATTTAGCACTTGTTACCATATATGTAACAAGTCATTTAGCACTTGTTACCATATATGGTTTATATAACCTCATTAAGTCTCAATTTGTTCATCTGCACAAGGGTTACAATTACCACCTTTTAGGAGTTTTGTGAGGATTGTGTGAGGTGATCCATGTGTAACCAGCATAAAATGAAACTTTACATCTTGCCTCTACTGTTCCTTTAATTTCTATCCTCTTGATCATTCACTTCTACTGCCTGAAAGCAAACATTAGTCAGCCCCATAATTTTGTGCTTAATCCTAAACAATAGATTGTCCTAACATTATTTTAAGTCACAAACTCAGTTAATTTAAATGATCATGTTTAATTTTTATTTTGGTTTAAGTGTCTAGTTTAAGAGATTAACCAAAACCCTGAATTTCATTTAATATTTAACTATTCTCCCCTTCCCTTTGTTTCAGGCTCAGAGGGAAAGAGGGTTTAGTGGGTGACTTGATTTCTCTTCTCTGCCTTCTAGTCCACCCCACCCCCAGGTGAGCATAACTGGGTGGCAGCTGCTCAGGAGGTAGAATGAGTAGGATGAGAGGATTCAGGCCTCTCTCCCGAGGCTTTCATGCCCTCCCCGCCCATGTGGCTCCCCTGAGTTTGATAGTGGATTCATTTCAGACGGCAACTTGCTCAAAATCTAAGCATCTGCCCTACAGTTTTCTGTTGCTGGAGTCCCTCTGCCCTGTGAAGGAATCCTATGGGGCAGTGAAATAAGACTCCAGATGTTCTCTCCTTGGGAATCTCTTTCCCCCTAGTGATGATTATATCTGATCCATAGGAAATAGTTTCCCATCCCTTATTGACAAACTCAGTGTGTAGGCTCATCCCAACATCAAAATATCACCCAACTGCATCTCCAAACAACAGGTTAGCCTGTTGCTGTTGTTTTTTTCCAAGACACTCTGCCTCCTAACTCCAGGGGTTATATAATAAACTTTCTCCTCTCGTTGGGGTGACAGGATAGGTGCCTCTTGACCTTTTAATCCTCAAAGTGGACAAGGATGTGTTGACTCACAGAGTATGTGTCAGCCAAGCTTTATATGGTATCTTAACCCCTTAATTCCAAAAAAGTTTATATGGTAACTTTTTAATTCTACATTCATTTAACCAGGAACCTTGTCAGAGTTTCAGTTTTACCATCCTGTCAGATGAGTTTATCACTTAACAAATACCTGATATGTAATAAATGCCAAGCAAATGATAGCTATGTGTAATGAAATGAGAATGGGTTGTAATCCATTTCAATAAATACTTATTCTTACCATGGGCAATGTGAGAATATGAAATGGTTAAGACACTGACCCTATCTGTTGGAACTTCATGGTCTAGCACTAGATAAGGTAAAGTGATGTCTTTAATTTAAAGTAGAAAATAGTAAATAATATAGTAGAGGCTAGGATATTAGAGAAGGGCAAGTTTGGAGATTGCAAGAGTTCCTTGCCTTAAACAGTTCTGGATCTACTACAAGATTGTTCTCCTTTTAAATGAAAAGATTCTCTATTCCTCATGCATCTGTCTGTCTTGTCAATTCATATCCTTGACTAAATTATCACAGCTGTTGTTATTAGTGGGCCACCTAAATGACTCATGGGCCAGATCTTTATAATTGGATTTTAAATCAGGAAAGCTATTCTACATTGTAGAGATCTTCAGTTGGATTGGTTTGTGATAAATCTTATATTTGTGGAACGAAGTGCCATTCATCATCTGTTTTCTCCTCATTGAGCTTTTTATTGAGTTCATGTTTCTGTGTCTGTGTAAGAAAACTTGGTGGGAGATATAACTGTAAAAGGAGATCGTTATGAACCATCGGGGGTCATTAGGGCTTTTTAGACCTGCAGGGTGACATGGCTAAGAGTGTTACTGTAACCTGATGTTAGAAGAATGGAAGCAGAGAGAGACTGGACACCAGCAATTCAGGAAGGAGGCTTTTGCTCTTTCAGAACTGGATGTTGGAGATTTGAATTAGGAAAGAGGCCATGGGAATGCAAAGCAAGGGACAGGTAGAATTGAGAATGAAAATTAAAACTTTCCAAGAAATCGGGAGGGAAGAAAGAGTGGTCCACAGTGGAGGCAGGAGTCATTGGGTAAAGCTGAGGATGAAATTATGATTCTACCTTTAGGTATGCAAGTTTGAGGCCCTGATGAACTCTTTCTGTAGCAGACAGTTGAGAATGGAAAGGTAGAACCAAAATCCATGGCAGAACTCAGTGCTAAAGAGGTGAATGAAAAAGATGTTATCTCCAAGCACGAGCCCAAAGAACAGCAGTGGCAAAATTACCTGCAATTTATTCACTTGAATTAGCCAGGTCCCAGCTCTATTTCCCTAGTTATTTTGGTAACAAATACACAGGAATTACATGTATTGATGGCTTATATAACCCTTAGTTATTATATAGATAACCTGATTATATAAATAAATCATATCTAAGCTCTATGACAGACAATAAGACTAATTTTTGAAATATTGCATTAAAGATATCTAGTACTAACACTTTAGGTTTTGTGGAAGTAAAAACCACCCAAATGAGAATAAGCAAATGCTATTTCTTCAAAGCTTTCTGTAGCAAAGGAGGCATCCCTTGCATTTGGCAGAGAGACTCAAAGGCTGGCAGAGGAGCGTAAAAGCTAGTGGGGAAAAAGGAGGCTTCAGGTATGTTCTAATTGAAGGATGTTGACATGAGGAAGCTGGCAGTGAGCTAACTAGAAGCAGGGCAGCCTACGTGATTGGTTAAGGGTGCATATTTAGTGTTCTCTGGTTGGTCCTAAGTTGGAAGCAGGGTCAAAAATTAGGAAAATTATCAGTTAATAATTGCTCTTGGCTGATTTGAGCTGTTTGCTACAGAGACTATGGTTCGGTTTCCTAGTCTGGTTGCTGCAGATTATGGGTCAGAGATCTATTTTTGTATATGGTGTGGCCACTGTCCGTTTGTATATTCAGTCTCTCGTCATGTAACATGTACTGCTTTTAATAATTCATTGTTCAACCCTTTCAAGCACTGAATCATTGCTTTCTGAGGCATTAAATTTGAGTTCATTCTCTGGCTGATCCCTAGTCCCTTTGTATTACCTTTTAAATATTTATTATAAAATAAAATATACTTTTGTACCATAAGAAATTAAAACTATACAAAAGGATATAGAATGAAAAGGCAATTCCTCTTCTTTCCCTGGCAGCCCCTCAGTTCCACGGTGTACTTGGAGTTAACCATTACTAATAGTTTCTGATATACCTATGCCTATGTAAACACATTAATGACATATTTATATTTGCATATTTATCTTCTTGAAAAAAATCTACACAAATGTAATTATAAGTATTTGGGGTTTTTTTTTTGAACTGCTTTTTAGAGTAATCTTTGGACATCTTTGTATCAGCACAAGCTTATTCTTCAATTTTAAATCTGTGATACATATTCCCAAATTGCTCACTTGACAAGAATGCACCAATTTATCCTCTTATCACGTGTTTGAGAATGCTTTGTTCTTAACGTGTTTATTGACACAATACTATTCCTAAATTAATCTAGATGATAAGCACTTTAACTTGAATTTATTTTACTGTCAGTGAGATCAAGAATCTTCTCATATGGTTTATTTTGTATACATCATATCATTTTCATTTGTGTATATTATTTTCCTGCCCATTTTTCTCTTTTCTGCTTTTTATTTTTTAGGGACAGGGCCTTGCTATGTTGCCCTGGCTGGACTCAAATAATCCTTGCATCTCAACCTCCTAAGTAACAGGGACTATAAGTGTGTATTGGTGCACCCAGCTTTCCCTTTTATTTATTGGATTAGTTTATTATGCTTTTGTAAGGATTTTTTGTGTATTACAAGAACCTTTTCTTTTTTATCATTTGCTCTTTGACGTTGTTCATGATCTTAACTTTTTGCCATAGAGAAGTTTTAAATTTTAAATAATTAAATGTGCGAGGGTTTTTTCCCTGTTGATTTGAATTTTATGTTTTAAATTAAAAGCCCTTCCTGTTTTGCTATCTTTTTTCTTTTTAATCAAATTCTCCTGTTTGGTAATAGGGTTGTACAGACTATAATAGGAAGAAATTGATGTATCTGTTATTTCCTTGTGAATTGGTACCCTTAGTTATCTCAGAAGGGTTAATAAAAGCTTTTTGGTTAGAATCTCTGAATTTTCCTATCATTTAATGACGAAAAGAAAGAAATCAGCAGCAAGACAATTGTTAAGCAGCCACTGAATGGACTGTCCTCTCATTGAATGAATACCCTGTTAAATGTTTTTTTTTTCTTCTGGAAACAGTATTTGATGGTTGCCACTCAATCCCAGATCAGAAACCTGGGTGGCAAGAAAATATGAGCAAGACATGAGTCTGGGGATAAAATAGTTCTCCTTTGGGGCACAGTGCATACTTAAACATCACATCCAGAAATATTATAGCTTTCTGCTTGTCCTAGACATCGTTAAAAGGAATGAGTAGATGGGGACAAGGTAGTCCAGAGAGTCGAGATTTTCAGAAGGGGAGTTAGTTAGTTAGGAGGGAGGAAGGCTGTTATTTAACTTGGTCTATCCCTTTAATGGGTCTAATTCCTTATCAGAAAGACAGACAGTGACTGCTGTTGCTGTTTTTGCCATTACCTGTGTGACCCTAGGCAATTCTTTATGTTCTAACCACTCATTCTGAAGTTAGTTAGTAGGAAGGCACTCTTCTTGCCCAGTATCATAGCTTGTTTGCCGCTTTGGGTTTGTGTGTAGATGTGATTCAAATAGAACAGGAGGGAGTTTTAGGTTTCAAGCTTTTTAGCACTGTATTCTGCTGGATAACCAATGTCTGAAGAATTTCCACCTCTTTGAATTTTCTGAGGCACGTATCCTCATGTCTTCCTTTTTCAATACCCACTGTTGACCTATCCAGTAACATAAAGCAATGTCAAACTGATACTGCCTTTGGAAACTACAGAACCAGTATTGTGGAGTGGAGAGCAGCTCTTCCATCTTCCCTGGTGAAGATGACCTCGACTTGATACCTTTGGCTTTGTTGTCTGCATCCTGGACATCTGTCTCAGTCATTTGCACTGCGAAAGCAATAGAACTTTATTTCTTACAGTTCTGACGCCTGGAAAGTTCAAGATCAAGGTGCCAGAAGATTTGGTTTCTGGTGAGGTACTGTTTTTTGGCTTATAGATGACTCTCTTCTGTTTCTTCACCTGGAGGGATGAGAGAATCCTCTGGGGCCTCTTTTATAAGGGCACTAACTCCATTCATGATGGCTCTCCTTTCATGACCTTATCACTTCTCAAAGGCTCCACCTCCAAATATCCTCACACTGGGGATGAAATTTAGGCATCGGAATATGTGAAGGACCCACATATTCAAACCATAGCAATATCTCAGGGCTCAGCTGTCTACATCCTGCATCTTCTGTCTCCTGATTCTGGCCGGGAGTGATGGCCCTAGAGGCTGAGTCCCTGTGGCTCAGCAATACAAACAGCCCCAGAAGATTTTATTCTCTTCTTATCAAATACTTAGTCCAAGCCCAACTTCTTTGAAAGCAAGGGATGCTCTGCATTTGTAATCCCTAACAAACAAGCATTACATCCAGTTCTTGGGTAGACCGTGTGGGATATGATTGATTTCATTTCAAGAATGATTGAAACCTAATGTGGAGAACTCAACCTGTGTCCTAAACACTTCTTATATGTGACCATGACCATTGGACTGGACTGATCATTCTGGAGGAGGCCTGACTCAGTGTAGAGTTAGAGTTGAGGAAGAGTTCCATTCTTGTTTCCATCTCCTAGAAGCCTGAACTTACATGACTTTTCCAAAGTTCGTTATGTTGCCATATAATACCAGTAGACATTGGATGAACCAATGTCTATAAAAATAATCACCACAGAAGAAAAAGTATAGCTAGACTCTTCAATATTTTGTTACCTTATTCATATGACAGATATTTATTTCGTCCTCACTATATGCCAAGCACTGTGCTCGGTGTTGGGAATGTATCCAACAATGATAGTAACTATGGCTAACAAGCATTGAACTTTTCTACAAATTTCACACTGTGCTAAGTGCTTTACATGAATTACTTCATATAATCTTCAAATCAACCTTGTAATTAGGTGCTTTTATAATCTTTACACAAACATTTAAAAAATGAGGTTTAGAGTGTTGCCTAAGTTTCCCAAGAGCACCACGGCTAATAAGAATTAAAGCTGGGATACAGGCCGGGCGCAGTGGCTCACATCTGTAATCCTATCACTTTGGGAAGCTGAGGCAGGTGGATCATTTAATGTCAGGAGTTTAAGACAAGCCTGGCCGACACGATAAAACCCTGTCTCTACTAAAAATACAAAAATTTACCTGGGTGTGGTGGCATGTACCCGTAGGACCAGCTACTCTGGAGGCTAAGGTGGGAAAATTGCTGGAACCTGGGAGGCGGAGATTTGCAGCGAGCCAAGATCACACCACTACGCTCCAGCCTGGGCAACAGAGAAAGACTCAATCTCAAATAAAATAAACATAAATAAAGCTGAGATACAAATTCAGTGTACTTTCTACTATTAAGTTACTTCCTATTGTCTCTGAAACGGGCGGAAACAAGCCTCTGCCCTCATGAATATTGTACTCTGAACAGAGAACACTGAATAGAGAACACTTTTCTATGCTAAACTCCTTTAATGGATCCCAAGAGACATATGAAGTGTCCTCCAGAAAAGGCTTCTCATCTTTCAGCATGTTTGGGGCTGGTTGTACATACTCAGCCTATGGTTGATGTGGCTTCCTTTTATTTTCTTCAATTACATTAATTTCTTCTATCCTGTGATTTTCTCATCCCCTGTTCCTAGAATTTTTCTTTGCCTTGTCTTTCTCCTCCTCTGTATTCTCTCTTCCCTTCCACACCTGTTTATTTATTTTCTTTCTCATTTAGGTAATTCCTAGACTCCCCAAGTGCCATGCAATACGGTTTTGAAGGGAAACATGAAAGGGAGGACACTTTCATTGCCAATGAAATGGAGGGCTTAGTAAGCCTAGGAGTCTCTAGCATTCTCTGGTATGTAAGGGACTCAGTATCCCAAAAGCATATCCACTCCATTCAGCTGTTGCTAATCTCATTTTTTCCATGATTAACAACCCAGATCATTATGTTTTTAGCTCACATTAATCTTCTCTTCTGTGAGTTTGGGAACATTTGGAGTCATTTCCCTCTGTATTTATCCATCTGGGATCTCCATAAAGGATAAGTTTTCATAAAGTCATCAGTTGCTCATGCAGAAAGTTGTTTGTTACTCACTGCTGTAAGAGGAGTGAATGCTCTTCTTGTTTCTCAGATCCTGGGAGGGAATCTTCTCAGTCAGGCATGGGTTCCCTTCAGAATGCAGAGGGACCCCTCACTTGAGCTCCATGGAGTCCTCAACTTGGAACAGTATTTGTAGCATAAAAGATTGGGCTGCAACATAACAGCATCAGAAATCACAATAAGCAATGGTTGCTCTATACTTATAGAGCAGATGGGATTGAAAGAGAGCTGTGTAGATAGTGGAAAGAGTTGTGATATTAATGAGTCAGAACAAAGAGTTTGGCTTGAGTCCTGTCTCTACATCTCAATCTGTTTGACCTTGGGCAAGTAACCTCATCTCTCTGGGATCCACTGGTCTCCTCTATGAATTGGTCCCAAAGATGTGTGCTTTCCTTTCTATATTAAAGAGTGATTTTGAGAGTTAACTTATGTTCTTAACTTTGCTCTCTGCTGTTGAGTTTCATAACCTTGTTCATATCACGTAATTTTGTAATTTCTGTGGCCTCTGCCAACACTAACAGTATATATATACAACATATAGAGAGTGAAGTCTATTGGGGAAGTCTTCAAAGCCATTGTTTCTTAATTCTCTTGTTATATAACAAGTCGTTATACGTGTGTGTCATATTTAAGCATTTATTGGGGAGGGGATCCTTTGAAAATTCAGTTAAATGCATCCTCCAGGCATAATACAATTTTAAGAGGTCACAAGAAGGCAACTATCCTGGAGGTTCTTGGTTGTCAGCCTCTAGCAATATTTTGTTGTGAAGGTTGGAATGCATTTATTATTTTCTTAATTCAAGTAAGATGTTTCTTTAGAGACAATATTCCAAATTGGGCATCCATTCAAAAGCCATGACAGATATCCCTGTCTATGGTCATTAACCATGAAATATTGGTATTATTTCTCATTGCTACCCAAGTGCAGGACTAAACTGCATTAATGCATCTATTATCCCAGAAAGGGTGAGAGACATATTTTATTCCTGTAGAATCAGAAGGGGTCCAGGATGTGGAGAGCAGCAGAGAAATAGGGAGTGTTTGTTCTCATTCTATCCAACTGAAAACCAGGCAACAACAGAATTCAGAAATATTTTCATTTGTTGACAGTTCTCTCCCCCAGCACTTGGTATTTGAACAGGAGATTCCTATTTCGCAGATAACTCCCAGTGGCATTGATAGAAATTACCTGCATAACTAATGCCCCTGCCAACATAGAATGTCAGGCACCTGAGAGCACCTTTAATTACAGTGTACCTCCCTTTGCAAAGGAGCTAATTGCATCTGTTTCCCTTTCCTTTAGGTGCCCAATCAAGGACAGAAATAATGAAGAGACACATGTGTTAGCTGCAGCCTTTTGAATCACGCAAGAAGGAAATCAATAGTGTGGTCAGGGCTGGAACCATTACCACGCTTGCTGGAGTAAATGAGGAATGGGCTCGTGATTATGCTGACATTCCAGCATGAATCTGGTAGACCTGTGGTTAACCCGTTCCCTCTCCATGTGTCTCCTCCTACAAAGTTTTGTTCTTATGATACTGTGCTTTCATTCTGCCAGTATGTGTCCCAAAGGCTGTCTTTGTTCTTCCTCTGGGGGTTTAAATGTCACCTGTAGCAATGCAAATCTCAAGGAAATACCTAGAGATCTTCCTCCTGAAACAGTCTTACTGTATCTGGACTCCAATCAGATCACATCTATTCCCAATGAAATTTTTAAGGACCTCCATCAACTGAGAGTTCTCAACCTGTCCAAAAATGGCATTGAGTTTATCGATGAGCATGCCTTCAAAGGAGTAGCTGAAACCCTGCAGACTCTGGACTTGTCTGACAATCGGATTCAAAGTGTGCACAAAAATGCCTTCAATAACCTGAAGGCCAGGGCCAGAATTGCCAACAACCCCTGGCACTGCGACTGTACGCTACAGCAAGTTCTGAGGAGCATGGCGTCCAATCATGAGACAGCCCACAACGTGATCTGTAAAACCTCCGTGCTGGACGAACATGCTGGTAGACCATTCCTCAATGCTGCCAACGACGCTGACCTTTGTAACCTCCCTAAAAAAACGACCGATTATGCCATGCTGGTCACCATGTTTGGCTGGTTCGCCATGGTGATCTCATATGTGGTGTATTATGTGAGGCAAAATCAGGAGGATGCCCGGAGACACCTCGAATACTTGAAATCCCTGCCAAGCAGGCAAAAGAAAGCAGATGAACCTGATGACATTAGCACTGTGGTATAGTGTCCAAACTGACTGGCACTGAGAAAGAAAGTCGTTTGCGATTGCAGTAGAAATAAGTGGTTTACTTCTCCCATCCCTTGTAAACAAACATTTAAAACTTTGTATTTCAGTTTCTTTTGAATTATGCCACCGCTGAACTTTTAACAAGCACTACAACCTAACAAATCATCTTAGTTTAGGTGATCCACCCCTTAATTGTACCCCCAGTGGTATATTTCTGAGTAAGCTGCTATCTGAACATTAGTTAGATCCATCACACTATTTAATAATGAAATTTATTTTTTTAATTTAAAGCCAAATAAAAGCTTAACTTTGAACCATGGAAAACAGAGTGACTTATTGGTCAAGAAAACAGTATAGTCATTCTACTTGCTCTAAAGAAAAACAGACAACCTTTATGAACCCAAAGAACTATCACAATGAAAAAAAATGTGTTATTAAGCCCTACTGTACGCTGGGGAGCCATAGCTGAATTATTGGCTGAGTTAAGTATCTGTCAGATTCTAAAATACTGAGCTTTACTAGGAGGTTATACACAAGTGTGGTATCCTTTAGAGGCTTCAGTCAGGATGCCTTTTGGCATTTAATCTTCAAAAACAGATATAATTAGCTATAGAATCCAAATACTTATTGTACCTTTGTACTATGCTGGACAAAATGGAGAATAAAAAGACAGCACATAGCCTATCCTCAAGATTACTTTCTCATGGACTGGGGTGTGTGACAAATACAGAAATAGCTATACTAAAGAGGAAGGTCCTCGGAATCACGTAGCATCAACTGGGTGCAAGCAATGTGAGAGGCATTTTTATGCTATTATTAATGTCTTTAAACTCTCACAACAAGAGAAGAATGACAACTACTCTATTTACATGGGGGGAAACTTCAAGTAAGAGAGGTTCATGATTTGCCAGGTAGAAAGTATTAGAACTTAAATTTGAATAAGATCTTTCTGTCTCCAAAGACAGGTCTTCACATTATGTTTCTACTGAGTTGGTTTATAGTTATAATTTTCATGTTTTAAAAAATGTACCTAGGTTAAGTACACAGTTCTATAAGTTTTGAAAAATATATACACCTGGAAATCTGTCTTACAATCAAGATACTTTGTCATTGGTCAGAGATAGGAGGAAGCACCTTTCGATCTTGTGAATAGGAGATTGTGTCGAAGTTATTGATTTTAAGGTACCGTTATAGATAATCCTTAAAACGTGAGTGGGATCTCACAAGGTGATGATGTAGACAAGGAAGATAGAAGAAGCAGAGGGATATGGTACAGGGAGGTGTTTCGGATGAAGGAGTCTATGCAAAGAAGTGAGAAACAAGGCTGGAACTATATAGTAGAGACCTCAGTTCCAGACTAAGGAATAGTATAACTGATAGCATTTATGGAACACTTACTATGCACCAAGTACTTTCTTTGGAGTATCTTAATGAATCCTTACAAACTCCCCTATGAGACAGTAGCATATGAATGAGGATCAGAGACACAAGAGTTAAGTAATTAATACAGAATTTATGTATAGAAGGTATTGAAACCCACTCTGTCAACTCCAGAACCTATGAACCTTTTAAGCACTGTGCTGCCTTATACTCGTCAACTTTACTACCTAAAGAAGTTGCTGTTTCTTCAGACCTATAGTTTTGCCACCTCCTATGTGATAGTTTTACTTTTCAAATAGCACAAAAATAGCCCTTTGTGAGATTTTAAGTAGGGAAGATGGAACCTCTGCTATTTTGAGACACTTAGCCTTCTCCAACCCAAGTTAGGGTATCTTTGGGCCTAATATCTCTGCTCTCAGAAAGCCCTAGGGTTCCTAGCTGCAGCAATAGTCTCTTTAAAGTTTATTTATTGCAAGGGACAATCAGGGTCAGCTAATCCAGGACCTGTAGCTAGGCACACAGAGCACTGTTGCCAGGCTCCACTCATGGTACACACCCAGAGCCAGGGGCTTTTCACACACCCCACCCCCTTTAGACTTGCTAAAAGTGTTATATATAGTCTAGAGGCCTGAGGTAACTCCTAGATGTAAAATGCAGGATATAGACCCAAGAATTACTGCATCCCAGCAAGAAGGAAGCCAGACTGTCTCTTTTTACTAACTGAATTGAGACTTCATCTTTCCAGTGAAATTGAAGCTTTGATGAAGAGTTATCGCCCCCTGGAGGACAATACTATAATATATTTCTGCAGGTACTCTGGAGAAAGATGCCCACCTGAACTGAAATACACATACTTTTCTTAAAGAATAGGAAAATCAAGGCTTTGCTAAGAGGATCTTTTAAAAAGTTAAATTGTATTTGAGCGTATGAGTCGCATCCATTTTAGAAAAGCTTTCACAAATTAGATAATCCATTTCAAGCTGCTGCTTCCAGAATAATCTTTATGTCCTCACTATTGAGAGCTTATTTTCCCAATGGTCAATTGCATTATTCAAGTAAAAGCACTTGTAAAACAAAAATCTCTGAAAGATATTGTAAATATAGTCATATCCTTGTTCAGATGCAGGAAAGTTAAATTTCCACATATTTAGTATGAAATTCTCCGTATACATAAAGCTGAGAGGTGTGTCGTAGGTTAATAATTCCCTTGCCTGAATTCGATGTGTAGATTTTTAGTTAACAGTGCCTTAAGTGCTCAAAAAAAAAAAAAGAACCTTTAAGTTAGGTTGCCATGAATCATATACAAGCCATTGGAGGAGAAAATTAATTCTTTTGTTTCTTTATTATAAAATAAATACCAGGCTATGGCGCCCATTTGTGATCAGAATTGAGAGGAAGTGCTCTTCCTGCCAGCTTGTGGGAATGCTCTATCCCCTAAGGCCAACAGTGTATATTGCCAATGAGTGAAAGGAACTAAGACTCAAGTCTGCACAGAAAGAGGCCCAACATACGTGCTTCAGCTTTGATCCCAGCTTGACCCTTAATTTTTCAAACCCTTGCAGATGGAGAGCTACCTAATCTGGGACTGTACGTTTCTTGAAATTAACTATCAACTCAATATCCAAGGCACATACTCTCTTACCTCTATCTTACCTTCTAAATATTTTTAATAACAGCTTCTTTTGTCAGTCTTCTCTTGTGGCATCTCTTTCTTAACCCCAACCTTTTAAATTCAGAACTACCTAGGAATTTAAGTTTAATATTTGACAATGTGCTTATCTTTGAAGCAAGGAAATCATAAAACATGCCAATCCAACTGGAACATTTTTCACAAAGTGATGAAAAGTTATGTAATGGAAGATTTAACTTTCAAGAACACTTTGGCAAATTGTAACACAATAATATACAACATCTGCCAGGTACGCATTGTTCTTTTCTACATCCTTCTCTGATTCTCCACAATAATTCTTGTCCTGACATCAGCAAACATAAGGCAGTCTCGGATGTGGGTAGGTTTTTCTTATTGGCTAATTCTTTCATTTCATATAGTAAGTTC
Source organism: Cacajao melanocephalus (assembly GCA_963573385.1). Lineage (NCBI taxonomy): Eukaryota > Metazoa > Chordata > Mammalia > Primates > Pitheciidae > Cacajao > Cacajao melanocephalus. The sequence continues at coordinate 8,267 of CAUYLG010062961.1, read as the reverse complement.
TCTAATCTATCTGGCAGAGGTAGGAAGTGGAAAATTCTGCTTAATTAAATGTCCCTGTTACTACAGCCAGGTGAACTCCTAGATTATCAGGGCTGGGAGAGTCTGAGGGATGAGCTTGCCTGCTTATTTTACAGGTGTTGAAATTGAAACCCTTCCAGGCTTGCAGATTAGCACCCGTGTCCTCACGTTCCCTATCCAGTGTCCTTTACAGAACACTAATTTCATCTCTTGATAAACTGTTTTCCAATCAACAAAGAAACAATAACATAACAATATGTACCATGAAAATGCCACTGGCCATCAGCAAGTCTCCTTGAGGATTTGAAAGGCATGTAAGGCTCCCACATTGTCAGAGTCACAGTAAATAATATTTATGATTCCAAAAACCTTCTTGTTCTTTCAAGATAGGATGAAGGGATCAGTTACCTTTAAAAATAGCCCCCCGGATAACATGCTCTGTGTTGAGCATGGCCTGGCTTCCCAATGGAGAGATGGGGAAAATAATCCTGGTGCAAGTTGCTGGAGAGGGAGAGTTGATTAGCATTTATTTCCTTGAGTAACAACATAAACCATGCATGATCGAGTGCAGCCCTGCTGTCATGTTGCCCTTCTCCATTTCCCGAGCTCTTGTCAGCTTGGCTTCCCAAAATGGTATCACTCATCTGTCAAGTTGATTGGGTCTGACCCAGACAAAGCAAACCAGAGGCAATCTTGATGACCACACATTTGTAAATGCCCTGTCCAACTCATTCCGAAGTCCAAATGGGTGAATCAGAATTCGCCAAAAAAAAAAAAAGGAATATCTGCATTTCTCACTCCACATTTGTCCACACTCATGATATGGATCATCCCAAACAAGTGACTGGGCTACACAGACCTAGCCAGGGGTACTCCTCAAGGTTCAAGACTTTTTCACCCAACTTTGGGGAAATTATGCTGTAGAGGCCTCAAGGTGAACATAGAGTCCCATGGTTTCATTGGTGGATGACAGTAAAAAGGAAAGACAACAGTTTTATGGCTGTAATATCTTCAATAGTAGAAGAACCAGAAGCTGGTGAGGATCACTTAAGAAGCATTCATGTGTGCATGTGTGAGTATGTGTATGTGTCTGCAAGCACATTGGGGTAACATGGAATTGGGTTCTGAAAACGTTAGGAAAACAGATGCTGGAAACATTGAAAACAAAGTGTACCTGCCAAATTTGGCCTAGGAATGGCCTAAGTTTCAGGTTTCTGGGGGAATCACTAGATGTATTTTTAAGGTTGTCTCCAAGTTCAGTGCAAACATTTACACTTGTCACTCATTAGTGGCAACTGAGTTGATCAAATTCATAAGTTGTATTTCTTCTTTGGCTAGAAAATGTTCTGCATTTTGCTCACCATTTTCAAAAAAGAATCAACATATTTGCTTTCTTTCCCTGTGGATGTGCAGGCATTCAAATGGCAGAAGTTCTCTGGATCTGACCTTAAAAGCTAGGCCTGAAATGAATACATTGTGGGTCTCTCTGGGGTTGGGACCAAAACCCCATGCTTTTTGTTTTATTCTTTTTATTTTCTTACAAAGAAGAGTTTGTAATACAAAAGGCAATCTGAAATCTGGCTGTTGGTCTAAGAATTAACAAGCAATCTGTTATGCTAATGGTATCGACTACTGAATAGATTTCCAAATAAAATGACCCATGGGGAGTAGGATGAGGTTAATTCACAGAAAGCCAGCTTCCTTGGGACTGTCTGCATTTCTACTGAAGGAAAACGTCTGAAAGATGCTGGTCTTCTCTCAAAGTCTTTCATTCCCACCGACAGCCTTCCCAGTTTTTGGGCTCTCTTAAGAGCCAGCTGCTGTGACAAGAGGCAAATGCGACGTGAGAAAGGAAGAAGAAAATCTCAGAAAAGGGCTGCCTGGAGCACGTCTTCAGGGGAACAAACAGGACGGACTTAAACTGACATTTTCAGCACTTCACCATTAACAAGACTTTTTATATTCACATTAAAACATGAACTGAAGAATCCTGTTCATAAGTCACAGATAAAGAATCTTATCAAACAATTCCACCTTTCCCTAACAACAGTTATCATTTACTTGGCATAGTGCAAGATTCTGTTTCCACCTTTCCTAGTTCTCACAAGATTTATTATCAAGTAGATATTATCATTTTTCTCATTTTACAGATGCGGAAACTAAAACTTAGAAAGCATCCTGCAAGAGCAGGGCCAGGTCTAGCTATCTGCAAAGTCCTTTGTTCCACCAATGTCACATTGCCTATTTATACAGCATCCTTTCGTCTTATGAAGTCTCATCTTAAGACTCATCATAAATGGAGGAGGATAGGGAAAGACATTTTTCTTAATTTGCACAAGAGGGAAGTGAGGTTCAAAAGAGCAAAGAGAGTCTTAGGTCACTCAGCTAGTTAGCAGAGCTTGGTGTTTGGGAACCACAGTGATTTATCCCTTTTTTATAATCATATTCCTAGGCCCAGCTCTGAAATCTCATATACAACTAAAGTAAACCAGGCTCCTGGATGGGGCAGATGTACATATAGTTCTCAATCATGGGAACGATAACTTTTATTTCAAGGTTGCTTCTGGAATGGTGGGGATGTTGGGGAGGGTGGTGTCACTGGCAGTCACATCTGCCCTCAGTCCTACCATTTCTATGTACTCCAACCAAATTCCAACTGGCACCTCCTGCATACATTTGCCTGACGGTTTTCTGTGGCCACCACAGCACATTTTGCCACTTACATAGAAGGTTTGGAATGCCAGGGAGTTGCACCTTTCAGGTGCAACACTCAACCAATGACTACTGAGAATTTGGTGTATAAACACCCAGACCCCCTCACTCTTGGAAGCATATATTCTACCCCATGTTGCAGAGTCTCCCCAGCAGAATGAAGCTCAACTCATACATCAAAATAATGGGCTTGATGCGGCACCAATTTTTGCTTTCTTTCCTTGTCTTAATTTTCGACTTCCCTTTTGGTGTTTCCCAAAATTAACCTTTGGGAAACACTTCCTAAATAAACTCTTTGCATTCTAATTTCATACTTATTGTCCACTTTTTGGAGGAACCCAAACTAAGTTACCTGAATGTACCCTACATCAATACTTTCCAAAGCTGGCTAATGATCAGATAGATTGAGAAAGCCTTTGAAAAATATAAATATGAAAGTGTTACCCACATCTACTGAACTAAAATATTGGGAGGTTGGGTTCAGGCCTCTGTCTTCTCTGTTAATCTCCCCTGTTCTGAAGATCTAGTGATTAGTCAAGATACCAACACTGACCCATAAAGCATCCTGCACTAGAAATTTTTTCTGGTCTGGAACATTGCATTTGGCAAAACTTTGCTGCCATAAAAAACAAAGTGAACTCTGTTACTTCATGAAGAGTGAGTGTCATGGGAACCCACAATAATGTTCCCTGTTTTGCCTTACATCCTAGGACTATGAGAAGAAAAACAAATCTATGCTTCAGATATACAACCTCACAGCCCATCTAGCTGTAGCCTAATTTCCTCTACTTTTGGCTATTTCATTAAGTCATCAGTTACCCTGATTATTTTACAGTTGTTATTTGTATGCTCCCATTTTATTATAAGTATTTCTTTACCATCTCTCACATCCTTTATGTAATGAAATAAGGAAGAAAATTTATTTGCTGTCATTTACATTTCTCTCAAATTTATAAATTGTTCCCAGACTCATTCTATATTGCTCAAGTTCTGATTTCTTATAATTTGTTTCCCCAAACTTGCTTTCATGTTCCAGAAATGTTGGATATTCATTTATCCTATGCTATGAAACTATGCCTTGATCACCAAGGTCCAAGATCAGACACAAATTCAGGTCTCCCAATCCCACAGCCCCCAGTAGCTTTTGCTAATTTGATCCCCATTCACCTTGGAAGGAGGGAGGTAGAGTAGATGAGAGCATTATTTTTCAAATAGGGAAACTGAGACCCAGAGGTGCTAAGTCACTTTTCCAAGGTGTTCCCTGGTGAGAGCGCTGTGACTTCAGAAAGCTCACTTGACACCAAAGCTTATGTTCTGCCCATTCCCATTTACGAGGCATGAACACCTTTGGAGCGGCCTCAGGCAATTCCAAGAAGAAGAGTAATGATCTGGCTTGACAGCTCCTTGGTTTTCTTTGGAGTGAAAAAGGCCCACATTCATTTCTTTACTCAGATTCGGCAGATTATTTTATCACTGTTGCTGTTGTTCTAAGAACAAATAATACATTCGTAGCTTTATTGTTTTATCAACGAGTACTTTCCAACTGATGCCATATATGATGGGCTGAATTATAACCAAAAGTAATACGTTGAAGCCCTAAGCCCTAGTGCCTCAGAATGTCACTATATTTTGAAACAGTGCCTTTAAAGGGATAAGTTAAAAGTGAGGCTATTAAGGTGGGCCCTAATCCAATCTGACTGGTGTCTTAAGTAAGGTGAATCGGACACAAAGAGCGTCACCAAGGGTGTATGTGTTCAAAGCCTCAGTGAGAAGTCAGCCACCTGCAAGCCAAGGAGAGAGGCCTCAGAAGAAAGCAAACATGCCAACACCTTGATCTGGAACTTCCAGCTTCAAGCGAGCTAAGAAAATGAGTTTTTACTGTTTAATCCACACAGCCTGTGCTATTTAGTTATGACATTCCAGCAAACTACTACACCATATTAACCCTTTAACTCCAAGGAACATTTTGGAAGGTTTTCTTAGCAGGTAATATTGGAAAATTTTAGGAAGTGCAAACAATCGATGAACACCATCTCATTTTGAGTCCTATATATGTGTCTTTCTGTGTTGCCCTTAGTTTTCAGGGGCAGCTTTGCCTTTGAAACAGATCTACCTCTGTCTTTTGGAAATGACCTGTGCTGAGAAGTATGTATAGCATCTCTGAGAAGCGAGAACCTACGTGTAGATACAGGACGGCAAATGAGACAAAATGAATACATGACCAGATCATGCTGCCTCTATTTCCAGATAACTATTTTAAAGGGGAAATAGCCATATAGAATGAAACATCTTAATTGGGAGAATGATACAATTATCTGCATTTAATTACATTTGAATTCTTATTCTACCCCCTGGCCCAGCTTCACTAAAAATTTTCTTTTTTTTTAAGAGCTAAAATTCCCAAATACCCCATTAAAATAGTTTTCTTTAAAACCAGGGCCTGTAAAATCAGAAGGCTTTATTAATTCCCTTCCAGCAATTTTTGCAGTAAATTGGCTCTGTTTACAACTCCAATGATCACTTCTGAGATTGGGAGATCTGAAAACTCTGACCAGGATTGTAAATGATGGCTCTTCTCTCTTTCCTCTCAAAGAGTAACAAAAACACTGTAATTAGAATAGGCTTACCATTTGGTCAATGATACTCACAGCTTGCTCGGCTCACTTAGCAGGGGCTTTGGTTCTGCCAGTAAGAGGCTCAAAAACACTTCTGCAGGCAAGAAATTTGGAAGCCAGAGACAGTGGGAAGCCTATTAGAAAACAGTTCATTGGGCCACAGATTTAGCTACAATAAGAGACAAGTGTAAAGGGGCCCAATTAACGGTATTTTAATTTGCCTTGTGGAGTGGTTAAAAGAAAGAGCTCAGGACTTTTGCTTTTGTTTTAGTTTGCTTACAAAACAAAAATAACTTCAACGTTTTAAAATCTGAGGGTATAAAATCATGTAGAAAAATGAGAGCAATAATAAAAGACACCAAGAAAAATTATAAATTATTCCTAAGCCACTCAGGAATAAGTATTCTTTCCTTATCTTTGCTTCCTTTTAGACCTCTTCTCTCTGCACATACATTTCTAAAATTTCATCTAAAAGTGACATTTATGCACATTATTGAGATACATATAATAACTACCTATGTCCCTCTCAATAATATTCAGGACAGACCCCTTTATGCTGATATGGTCCTTCCAGATCAACCTTGTCCAGTTTTCCAGAATACTCTCTTGTCTCCATGCTCATAACCCACTAGGTTCCTACCTATTATCTTGAATTCCTGGAAACAACAACCCTCTAACCTGCCACCCCACCCACTGCAATTCTTTGAAGAGCTCCAAGCTAAGATGGGAGTGTCATCAACTTTCTATTTCTGAAAGCTAACTGGCAGTAGCATTTAGAATGAATTGTCAAGAGTGTGAGGAAGATTGGTTGTAAGTAGCCCAGGTATTTATTGCACTAATTCTCAGGTGAACAAAAGCTACAGGCAAAGACCAGAGTTGTGGCAGTGGAGAAAGAAAGTAGGTGAATTTGAGAGATGCTTGGGGGATGCAATCAGGCATGTGCTAGATACTATCTGTCTGTCTGTCATCATCATCATTTTGTAGTTATTGTTGGCACTGGCCCTTACGTTTAATGACTGTGAAGTTCATGATTAAAATACATGGAGTCGATGAGGCTTTGCATAACCAGCTTATGATTCTAGCACAGCAACATGGTTTCACTGTCAAGTTCAAAGTGATCTAGCCAAAAATAGGTTTGATTTAAACTGTATCACAGAATAAATGGTCTCAAATCTTTTATACTGGTTGTCAGAAAAGGATAGAGTTAATTTTATTTGAAGACCTTTTTTAATGAAGGCTTTAAATAAAAAACTATAATCACTTGTCACCTTGCAGGAAAATGAGCTCGTGTTAATGTCATTTATTAAATTTCTTGTCTAATTTTTGACCTAAGAGTTATAACTGGCTGGAATCTCTGCCCTTCTAGCACCTTCCACATCTCTATACATGTGTGGACCTGTTTCTTGAAAAGCCTAGGTAATGTCTGAGCTTCTTATTCAGGAGATTAGGGTGTGGCATGCTGCAGCTGGAATTTACCAAAAGAGTTGTCTTTTAAAGGTGGGTGAAAACAACTAAACATTCTTTTCCAAGCCACTCAGATACCATCTCATGGAGTCTAAAAGACCAACAAAAAAAGAAAGTCATAAAAGTTTAGTAACTGCTTCTCAAAATAAAATGAAGCACATTGTTTTTAAAACAATGTAATAAAATGCCCCCTGGAACCCTTTAGTGTTACATAAATTTAACACACTTTAAAATAATGAAAATGATAACTTTTGGCTAACAACATTTATTAAGCAATTACTATGTGCCAGGTATCATACTAGGCATTTTTCATGCCTTCTTTGATTACTCTTCACAGCAACCCTCTGAAGTAGATACTATTACAATTCATATTTTACAGATGAAAGAACTGAAGCTCAGAGAGGATCATAAACTCAGGAGGACCTGTGGTCACACCTTATTCAAGTGGTAGAGCAGGGGATTGCAGTTCAAGCATTCTGACTTTAGCGGTCACATCACCAAGCCCCAGCTGTGCAATGCTGCCCCATGCCAGGATAATACACGTCTACATGCTTTTCATCATCATGATAATTAACACTTGGGTTATTTTACTGAAGCTTGAGAATGTACATCATGTACCATTATAGTCTTCCATGCTCTGAAACTTTTAGTATCTCACCAGGCTTTCCAAGTTAGTAAGGCAGGATGGAGACCATAACCTCAGTCTCCTGACACTAAGTGCTGATGAGTGTGATGTATTAGCATCACATAATCCATTTTCAAGTCTGTACTGCCAGGCCTGAATTTAGCTACTGCCTGTCATGCAGAAGAGTAGCTGAGAATTTTACAAATTACGGAACACTGGATATATTAAAGGTAATCATTTGTATGTTTTAACCAGCTACCATGATGTGGTAAGAACTCTTGTTCATCATAAGTAATAGACTTAACAATTTAATATTAATAACTACATCTGTGTTTGATTCTCAACTACATTACAGTACACTGCCAGTACCAAGAATCTACTAACCATTTTAAGATAAAAAGATCTTACTTAAGACAATAAATTAAAATGCATCACATTCTGGGCACATGCTTTATCCCAATTCATGAATGCTTGTATTGCTCTTCTCTATGGAAAACTAGGTGCTTTAACTATGACATACAGACTTTTCTTTGAGAAAATATGCAATAAATTTAGTTTCTGGTTCTTCCTAAACAGTAGAGACATCTCCAAAACACAACTTTTTGATTCATCCTCAAACAATATATATAAAAAGTAAGAAAAGTATCAGCTTTGGGGGTGAAATAATCTTGGTGTAGTTTTAATCTTTTTTTTTTTTTTTTTTTTTTTTGGGTTTAGCTTTGCCTAAATATATTTTAAAGTTGGTTTTCATATTGGTATTTGGTGTGATTTTTTATATATAAATAGATATCAATAAAGATTTTTATATATATAAATTGGAAACAGAAGGAAAA